>JAJOZX010000801.1:425000-605000 GCA_023014485.1 Bathynomus jamesi
TTTTTCACAATATTGTTATATGAAAATACTACATTAATATCCAAAAGTTTAAGTACATATATGTGATATGTGTGTGTGTGTGTGTGTTTTTGTGTGTGTATTGGGCCCCTTGCTTTTTCTTATATACTGTATATTAACGCTTTAGATGTCGGCCTAGTCAGTACAGTTTCATGGTTTGCGGATGACACGAAGTTGGGTGGTCGGGCGAAGATAGAGGTAAAAATCCAGGAAGATCTGAATAAAATCGTAGATTGGTCGGTCACATGGCAAATGAGATTTAACGTTGATTAGTGCAAAAATTTTACATATACGTTCGCATAACGGTAATTTTATGTATAGTATGTCAGGGAAGGAGTTAACAAGCGTAGATCAGGAAAAAGATTTAGGAATTATAGTCACTGGTGATGTAAAAGTGGCGAAACAAAGTACAGCAGCGGTCAGTAATGCGAACAAAGTGCTAGGTTTTATAGCTAGGAATTTTAAGTACAAATCGCGCGATATTATTGTTCCTCTTTACAGTATAAATCATTAGTTAGACCCCATTTGGAGTATGCGATCCAATTTTGGAATCCGCATTTGCACGAGAATATAGACAAAATCGAAAGAGTTCAAAGACGAGCAAGTAAGATGATTCCGTCGCTTAGGTCAAAGTCGTACGAGGATAGGCTTAAGGAGTTAAAATTGACTACACTCAAGACTAGGAGGCTAAGGGGTGATCAAATCCAGGTTTTTAAAATTATGACTGGGTTCGATAACGTAAATAGAGATAGTTTTTTCGAAATAGCACAATATAGTAGAACTAGAAATAACGGGTGTAAGCTGACAAGTAGAAGGTTCGAGACAGCAGTTGCCAAACACTTTTTATGCATCGAATAGTACTCCCAAATAACTGGAATAGTTTGCCGGTAGAAGTAATTAGTAGCACGTCTATAAGCATGTTTAAAAATCGATTAGATGCATATGTTGATAGATTAGGTATAGTTTAAGGTAGTAAAGTTAATGATTTTGTGGTTCGGAACCCACGTAAAACTGTAGGTTCCCTCCGCCACCACGGAGGACATGTGCAATACACAATTACAAACACGGTTAGGTAGACCAGCAATAAGTGGATCCTAGGGTCTTTGTTGGTCTGAAACATTATAACATTATATATATATAACCTATGGTTAGCTTCTGCCCGAATTGTTCATTCTGACGAAGGTCAAACTTCTCACTCCACCTTAGACCTACAGTTTAACGTGGAATCCGAACCACGCCCCACCAGCAGCCCAGCGTCTTAACCCCTAGGCCACCCAGGGTACCCATTTATCTACCAACCACTTTTTTATTGTGTGGAAGGATGAACAGTTGGGTTTTGCTGGTGTGCCCGCTGCCGTCACCGATCTCGATCCCGGGGCCGATGGATTCGTAGTCAGCGACGCTAACCACTACACCACCGAGGCGCATCGGTATATATATATATATATATATAATATATATATATATATATATACAGGGTATCCCATAAGTCCAGCATCATAGGAGAAATTTATATTTTTCTATTTCTACAAACCATAATTCATATTTTTCTCTTTCAACAGGCCATAATGTCTGTGAGCAAGGAAGAACGAATCCAGATAATTCTACTCATAGGAAATCGGAGTCAAAGAGAGACCGCTGCTGAATTTACCACTGCATCCAGACCGCGAGCCAATAACACAGAGTTGTGTTAGCAGACTTGTTGCAAAGTTTAAGGAAACAGGATCCATAGAAGATAAACCACGCAGTGGACCTTTAAGGAGGTCCACTGACGATGATACAGCGACTGCTATCCTAGCTCATTTTAAGAGAAGTCCCAATAAGTCTCTTCGGCGATTGTCCGCCGAGACAGGAGTGTCGAAAAGTAGCATCCATCGCATTCTTCAGGCTCACAAATGGCATCCATATAAACTTCAGATCCTACAGAAATTAAGCGAAGATGATCCCGACCGGCGGATGGAATTTTGTGAATGGGCTACGGAACAATATGCTCGGGACGCCAATTTCCCGTCCACCATTCTGTCCAGTGACGAGGCTGTTTTTTATGGAAATGGTGAGGTAAATCGACAGAACACCCGCTACTGGTCTCAAAACAACCCTCACTGGTATACCTCTTCAAAGAAACAAGGTGCATCTCGGGTGATGGTATGGTGTGGCATTTGGAAGGATCGCATCATAGGCCCCCCTCTTTTTCGATGAACATGTCACTGGAGGCACCTACCTACGTATACTCAAGGAAGAAGCATTTCCCAGTGTTTTGAACGAAGAAGGAAATTTCCCAACATGGTTCCAGCAAGACGGTGCTCCTGCACATTACAGCACCCAAGTAAGGGAATACCTGTATCAACAATTCCCTGGTCATTGGATAGGACGTCGAGAGCCTGTGGAATGGCCAGCTAGAAGCCCGGATCTCACGCCACTAGATTTTTATCTCTGGGGCCACTTGAAAGCGCTGGTATACGCACAGAAAATTAGGAGTGTTGAACATTTGCGGCAGCGCATTATTGGGGCATGTAACACTATTACTCCTGACATCATTCAACGTGTGCTTGCTGACTGGGTATCACGTCTGAATTTGTGTATTGAAAACAATGGTGGACATATTGAGCACGTTCTGTAAATAAAAGCTTTTGTTTTGTCTTTTTTTATTATTTTTCCTATGATGCTGGACTTATGGGACACCCTGTATATATATATATATATATATATATATATATATATATATATATATATATATATATATATCATACACCAGGGCGCGGCTTTACTTCGATGATAAATCAAATTATAACATGTATAACATATATATAAATATATAAATAAATGTGTGTGTGTGTGTGTGTGTTTGTGTGTTTCCCAATATAGATGAATCTGGCATACAGTAGTCATATGGCTCTTAAAAGTTGACACAATCCTCTCTAGTTGCTTTTCAGTGAGTTCTGATGTGATATTAAGAAAGAAATAATTATAATTGGCTCTTGGTCTAAAACTCTTTTATAGCAAATGTCTACGCGCGCGCGCGCTTCCATGCATGAAATTATGCATGATTGTGCTTTTGCATGGAAATGTTCTTTGTTTAAAATTTGAAAATGAAAATCATGCTGGGTTTATTCACGAACGATAATGAACAGTTTAAACCCAACATTAGACATTCGATTATATATATTTGGCGTCTCATTTCAGTGGCATTTCGGATGTATAATCCAGCGCACGTTCATTACTAGTTTGGTTATACGTTTCAACGAAATGTATATAATTCCCGCGCCTCCATTAGTAGTTTGGATATATGTTTTAGTTCACGCGCATAATCAAACTTATATATTGAATTGAATTGAATTAAATTGAATAACCTTTTATTGATAAATAAATACAATTTACAATTTACAATTTTTATATACTGACTCTGCATTGAATTGTACATTTTAAATGCTATAAAATAGGACACAGATTGTACAGTTAATGCCTCCTAATAGGGTTTACAGCAGAGGTGGAAAGATTACTCCGGGTAATCGATTATGTTTGTAATGATTACGCATTATCCTAGTAATCGGAATCGTAATCGTGCTTTTCAGGAAAGTATGTAATTGTAATCGTAATCGTTCCTTTTGATTCTGAAGGGAGTTTATTTTCTTTAAAAATGTCCTTGCTATAAACACGTTCATTCGTGTTGGCGGAAAAATTCCCCAACCATTCCACTCACGTCTTGTCGCGGTGTGCCGCACTCTGATTGGTGGAGCTGCTCTTCAAGAGCTTGTATCCGTTTTGGAGCCGTTCGAGGAATCTATCTATGTCCTCTGTGGAAGGGCAAACTAACGCCACAATCTCGGTAGTCTGCTCCGTCGTTCTTGGACTTCAACAAGCATTGTCCAACATGAAATCCCAAAACAAGCTCCGCTACTGTGACAACTTAGCGAAGCATTTGGGAGAATCTGTAGATCATCGCCTCACTTCCTTTTTACATATCCATGACTACCGCCGCGTTGCGTCGTTCCTAGCTCCTCGCTTCAAACTGGACTGGCTCAAAAATCAGGAAGAAAAAGATGAATTAATAAACCTAGTCAAGTCCCTAATTGTAAAGAAGTCAAGCGCTGAAAAAGAGGAAGATGGTGGAAATCAGAAAGAGGAGGAAGGAGAGAGGCAAGCATCAAACGGCCAAAGCTCTTTTGCTCCGACGCATCAGGCGGCCATCTTCACGTGAAGATGACGTTGATAACTACGTAAAGGAAGATCTATTGCCGCATTCTTCTAGCCCTCTGGAATACTGGCGTGGTTACAAGAACTGCCCTCTGAAACAATTAGCCCGCAAATATCTTGGAGTCACAGCGACCTCGGCTCCTTCTGAACGTGTTTTCTCCATCGCAGGAAACTTCGACCGGGAGAGGCGGGCGGGCTTGGGCATTGACACCTTCTGCAACGTTGAATTGTTCTTGAATATGTAATATGCATGAATCAATAAACGAATCAGTTTAGTCTGTCATTAGTCTTATTCACCAATCACCATCACCACAGGTAATCAAAAAAGTAATCGTAATCATAATCGCAACGTCTACGATTCGCTGTAATCGTAATCGTCATGTGAGCGACCTGCCTGCTCTAATCGTAATCGTTATGTTAGCGATCCGCTTTAATCGTAATCGTAGATTTTTCAAAACTAAATCTTTCCACATCTGTTTTTTTTATGCAGCACCCCCCCCTCCAGGCATGTGCAGAGAGGGGGGCTACAGGGGCTTGAGCCCTCCCATTTACCCCTTCATGCCTCAGAAGTGCCCCCCCCCGAAAATAACAGCCCTATAAATGATGTGAAGAGACCTTTTTTTTTTGAGGGGGGAGAAGATGGTGCCCTTTTTGTTAACTTCAGCCCCCATCTGAAGTGTCCTGTGCACGGCCCTGCGGCCCCGCCCCCCCATAGAAGAAGAAGGGAGCCAAAATCAAGGTCCGGGGTTTTCGAGATGCCTAGACACTCTGCGTTTGAAAGATGGGAGGTCATAGACAGGAGGAAAGATGGATTGAGGAAGATTGTTCCAGAGTTGATCGGTTGAGTAGATGAAAGATTGAAAATACCGATTAACTGTTGCGTAAATAATTGGACAGAAAAGGAATGAGAAAGTACAGAAAGTCTGGTGCTGCGTGCTCTCCTTAAAGGAGGAGGCATGCAGTTAGAGAGTTCAGAAGAGCAATGTCCGTTATAATAGCGATAATAAAGAGAGAGTGAGGCAACATTGCAGCGAAGAGAGAGAGAGAGAGAGAGAGAGAGAGAGAGAGAGATTGAAGACAATCAGTAAGAGGCGAGGAATTGATGAGACGAAAAGCTTGATTCCACCTGGTCAAGTACGGCTGTGTGGGTTGAGCCACCAAACTCATGAGAAGCATACTTCATACAGAGGCGAACAAGACCCCTGTACAGAGACAGTAACTGAGCGAGGGTGAAGAAACTGCGGAGGCGAAACAGCACACCTGACCTTTTACAAGCTGTTTTAGAAAGAGAGTATGTGTGATCTTTTCACGAAAGATCACGAGAAAAGGAAACACCGATAATGTTAAGAGAAGAGGAAGTATTGGGTTGTGTGTTGTTGAAGATAAAGGGGATAGTTGTGTGGAAGATTGTGATGAGTAGAAAGATGAAAGAACTGAGTTTTTGAGGCATTGAAAACCACAAGGTTTTCTCTGCCCCAATCAGATATAGCAGAAAGCTCAGAGGTCAGGTGTCCCATTGCCGTCCTACGCGAATAAATGAAGGAACTGCTGTGAGGGACGCTTTGAGAAGCGGGTGGAGAAATGACGAGTGGAATTATCGGCATAGGAGTGAATAAGACAGAAAATGTGAATTAAAAGATCATTAATAAATAAAAGGGAAAAAGTGGGTGACAGAACAGAATCCTGATGAACACCACTATTAATAGCTTTAGAAGAACAACCGCAGCTATAGATCGGCCAGAAAGGAAATTAGAGATGAAGGAACAGATAGAAGGATAGAAGCCGAAGGAGGGCAGTTTGGAAATGAAATATGTGCGTCAGACTCTATCAAAAACTTTTGATACGTCTAGCGCAATAGCAAAAGTTTCACCAAAATCCCGAAAGGAGAATGACCAAGAGTCAGAGATACGCAAGAAAACCGGCATTAGAGCGTTCCTTGCGGAACCCATACTGACGATCTGAAAGAAGATTGTGAGAAGAGAGGTGTTTAAGGACATTCCTATTAAGGATAGACTCAAAAACTTTGGAAAGCAAGAAATCAAAGCAGTTGGATGACAGTTGGAGGGTGGAGCGGTCACCCTTCTTTGGGACAGGCTGAATGAAAGCAAACTTCCAGCAGGAAGGAAAAGTAGCAGATGAAAGACAAAGACGAAAGAGTTTGCCTAGGCAGGGTGTCATCACAGAAGCACAGTTCTTAAGAACAACAGGAGGAACGCCATCAGGACCCTACGCTTTCCAGTGAATATCTTTCCTCTTTTATCTTGTTTAACCATGCACGCACTCCGCATGCTATATAATAATATAATAAAATGCACTTGTATTTTATATCGTAATCGGATAGTCTATTACTGTTATGATTTGAATGTGGGATCTGCATCACTACACAATACGTAGGATTGTTCTACGCAACTCAAATGCAGAAATGCATTGAATAAATATAAGGCGTTCTCTATTTTTATTCCTTATATACTCTATCGGAAACAATTGCACTAATGTCATTGTTTATTTTTTTTAACATTTTCATCTTATCAGTTGTAGAATGATAAGACCACGTGACGTGATCCTGCATTTATATATATATATATATATATTAGGGTGATTAAAAAAAATCAAAGTTTTTTTTTTAATTGTTCAACCTGTATTTTTGTTCCCTATGACAAAAAAGTAGTGTATGCCAAATTTGGTGAATTTTAAATAAAATTTACTATGTGCTACCAGGCGTCAAAGTTTCCCTTTTTGTCAATTTGTTTGTTTTTACAACTTATGATTTTATGTTTAATTGTTTATATTTCAGAAGTTTTAATTAATGGTCTATATATGAGCTTGCTTTTAATTGTTGTTTGGAACTCGTAATTTTGATACCAATTAATCGATTATGGAAGCTAGGCCTAACTCACCATCACCTAGTTGCTCAGTTGGGAGAAGTTCTACAAGAAAAGAAACTGAAGTATGGCTAATTGGGCAGCCCTCTGCAGTACTAAAATATCCGTATTACCATCAGAGAAGGAAATGATGGCCCTCTTCATGCACTACAGAAATATTAAAAAGCGAGGCATTAGAGAATCATGCTACTCTACTGCAGATGATGTGCTAGCAGTTTGGAAAAAAACAGGAATACCAGCAAAACAGAGTACATGTAGTAGATAAAATTCAAGGAATACTGAAGGAATGGCAGCTGCTTAAGAAAAACAAAGCAAACAAATTGAAAAGATCACAAAATTTAAATAATAAAGAAGAAAAATGGAAAGATAAACTGGAAAACTTATTTGACATTGCTCATGAGAATGCTATGCAGCTTATAAAAATAGAAGATGATAAGAAATTCTTGAAAATGCAATGTGAGAAAGGACGTCATGGAAAAGTGGGTACCATTGATAAGGCTGTTGCTAAAAAAGAGCAAAGAGCAGCAGTAAAGCAACATTATGAAAAGAGAAGAGGAAAGCAGAAGAAGAGATCAAAAGAAAGAAGAATGAAGAGGCTGTCATACTCACCAGTACATCATCAGAATCAGAATCAGAGGAGAGTAAAAGTGATGAATCTGGTTTCTGTGCTGCACAACCTTCAACATGGAAAAGTTGAAAACATAGAAAATTGTTTGATGATAAATTATTAGGAAGTCTTGATGTTGCAAAATTGAGTGACAGAAATGCGTCTCTAGTTTTAATGCCAACAATCAGACATCGCTTGAATGGGGCATCTGCGAACAAATAAAATGCATGTGTTTCGATACAACGGCAGCCAATACTGGTCCTAGAAATGCTGCAGCTATTCTTCTAGAACAAAAATTCGACAACGATTTATTCTGGCTGGCATGTCGACACCACATATTTGAAATTATGCTGGAAGCTGTTGTTTCAGTCTTTATCACCATCTTCTGGCCCAGATATAGTCCTTTTTAAGAAGTTCAGAGAAAAATGGTCAAGCATTAATAAGGAGGACTACGAAACAGTATTATCAGATCCAGATATCTATGAAAATATTCATGACATCAAAGATGACATAATTATATTTGCAGCAAATCAACTAGACACATTCCAACCAAGAGACGATTACCTAGAACTATTGCAGTTAACAATTATTTTTTTGGGAGGTGAACCAAAAGGTGGAATCAAATTTAAACATCCAGCGGGACTTCATCGGGCTAGGTGGATGGCCAAAATTACATATTCATTAAAATTTTTTGTTCAAATCTCAGTTCAAAATTTCAGTAAAAGACAAAAAAGGACTAAAAGACATCTGTCTATTTGCTACTCGGTTATATGTAAAGGCATGGTTTACAGTTCCTGTGTCATCTTGCGTTCCTCATCTTGATCTGGAATTATTACAGAATCTTGTAGTCTACAAACAAATAAATGACACAATTGCATTTGTTGCTATTATAAAACTGTTAGGTCACCTCTGGTACCTATCAGAAGAACTGGTAGCGTTGGCCTTTTATGATGATGAAGTGCCTACTGAAACAAAAAACAAAATGGTAAAGGCCTTGCAAAATACAAAAGAAACTCTTCCTGCAAAGCGGGCTTTTCTAGATCCTGCACTTATTCTAACGAAGAAATTAGAAGATTTTGTCACATCAAATACTCAAAGATTCTTTACAATAACAGAATTTAGTTCAAAATTTTTACTCAAAGATGCTAAAGAATGGCATAATGATGAAGAGTTTAACTCCGCTAAGAAATCTATCAAACAGTGGAAAGTCGTGAATGATATAGCGGAAAGAGGAGTAAAATTAATGAATGATATATAAAAATACTAACACGACGAAGATCAAAAACAATTCTTGCTACAAGTAGTGAAAAACTACAGGGCTGTTTACCCTGATGGAAAAAAAGAAACATTGATGAAGTAAGGACAGCTAATGTCTCAAATATCATGCTAGTTTAATTATGCATGCTTGTGGTTATGGTAGGACCTACGGGGGAGCTTTCCACATTAAAAAAAGGCAATGCGCCTTGTACTGTACCTCCTGGGTGGTGTGGAAAAATTTGACAATTTGAGTCGTTCTGTCAATTTTTAATTGCTGGTAGCAACCCTTAAAAATTAAAAATTTGCTAAAATATTTTAGGATAGTTATTTTTATGCTGAAATGAACCATTTAAAGGTTGAACACATTAAAATAGAAAAAAAATTTTTTTTACCCCCATATTTGAATCACCCTAAATTATATATATATATATATATACACCTTGGTAATCTTGTTTGGGTTCCGTGCGTTGGTCTTTCTTCACAAGAAGGTCAAGCTGGTGGCCCCGCCTCTAGTTCTGGCTTGGTGAAGGAGCGAGTTGCTCTCTTGCGCCATCCATCGTACATAGCCAGGTACACCCGGCTCATCTGGTACCGTCCTGAACCAGGCATCTAGTCTTCTCTTGAAGACTTCAACTTTGACCCCTGTAACGTTTCTGAGGTCCTTACGAAGCTGGTTAAAAATTCTTGGCCCCTGACAAGAAGCTATTTTCCTTAAGAGTTGAGGAGGTCCCTTGTCGGGCCTTTAATTTGGGAACACTACACATTCTGCCTTTCCAGCGTTTTTGGATGGTAATTGGGTTTAGTTTGAAGTTTGGTACCAGTTTTCCGATCATTTTCCAAATGTAGATTATGGTATACCTCTCTCTTCTTCTTTCCAGGGAGTACAGATTTAATTTACGTAGTCTTTCCCAGTAGTTGAGTTCTTTGCAGCCATCAATCTTTGCTGTGAAATGTCTCTGTGTTTCTTCTAGTTTATTAATTTCTTCCTTTTTATACGGGGACGTCAAAAGTGAGCAGTATTCAAGTTTTGGTATGATCAGTGTTCTCAGCAGGGGAATCATTACTGTCTTGTCCCTCCTTTTGAACGTTCTTAGTACCTGTCCCGCGACTCCTTTTGCTTTGTTTCTTGCTATCTAATTTTGTCTCGAATTTGGCATCATCGGTCATTATTACCGCCAAGTCGACCGTTTTCGTGCTTCTCTGAATTTCTTGTCCATCTGGAGCATAATATGCAGTCTGTTTAAGTTCCTCATTTCTACCATATCTCAAGAGCTGAAATTTCTCAGTGTTAAATATCATATTGTTGTCTTCTGACCATTTGTATATTTTGTTTGTGTCTCTCTGCAAGGCCTCCACTTCGTTTGCATCGCTGATTTTTCTGCTGATCTTTGTATCGTCTGCAAATGATGTTACTATGCTGTTGCTGTTTACTCCACTGTCTATGGCTGTTAGCATGATAATGAACAGGAGTGGGGCCAGCACTGTACCTTGTGGTACTGAGCTGCGTACTTCTGTAGACGTTTTCTGAGGAAGTTGTAGATCCATTTTCCCACTTTGCCTGTTATTCCCATGTTTCATTTTATGTGCTATTATATCATGATCGCATTTGTCGAAAGCTTCAGCAAAATCCGTGTATATTACATTACAGTTTTCATTGCCGTCAAGTGCATCTAGGATATTGTTATAATGCTCTATAAGTTGTGATAAACATGATCTTCCTGATCAGAATCCGTGTTGATTTTCGTTGAATCTTCCCAATGTCTCCAAGAAGTCATAGATTTTCTCTCTGACTATTTTTTCAAATATTTTGGTGAGGTGGGACGTCAATGACACTGGTGTATAGTTCTTTGCTTGAGATCTATCCCCTCCTTTATATATAAGGACGATGTTTAGTCTTTTCAAGATGCTCGGTATTTCCCCAGTGTCTAGGGATCTTCTCCATATCCAGTATAAAGGTGTAGCTATTTAATTTTTGCAGTTTTTAGTTAAAGTGCGTTCCATTTGTCCGGACCTGCAGCTGAATGTGATTTCATTTGTTTTATAGCTCTCGCTACATCTTCTCGGGTAAAATCAAAGTCTGTTATACATTCTCCTTGCAATTTCTCTTTGAAGAATGTATCTATGTCAGGTATCGCTTTGTCACTTTTTGGGGTACTGAATACCGATTCATACTGGGTTCTCAATGTTTCAGATATTTCTTTAGATCGTCTATTAGTTCATTATTTCATTTCCTTAAGGGCCTGATAGTAGCGCGAGTTTTTGTTTTCCTTTTCGCATAGCTGTAGAAGTATTTTGGAGTTTCCTTTATTGCTTCTACCGCCTTTTCCTCTTCCCTCTCTGTATGGCTCTTTGTCAGAGTTTGTATTTCCCAATCGATTCTCTCCAGTTTTTCTTGTATTTCTTTCCTGGTGTTGTTGTCTCTGCAATTAGCTGACTTCGTCACTACTCTCTTTCTTTTGGGGAATATTCTTCTCTTTTGCCTCTCTCGCCAGTTCCTCTTTCCTTTTGGCTGTGCTTTTGGAGCATATTTTTCCAAAATTCTCGGCGTCTTTTCTTCCAACGTTGTTAGCATTTCCTCAGTTGTTTTATTCTCGAAAACTGTTCTCCATGCTATTTGGGCCATGTGTGATCTGATTTCTTCCCAATTTATGGTCTTGGAGTTTAAGTTAAAAGCCCCAAATTTGCTTCTTCCTTCCGTATGTGCATTGTCTTTTAACGTTATCGCCATATTTGTTGATAACTCGATTATATTGTGGTCTGAGATAATAGTTGGAGTTATTTTTATATCCGCAATCAAGTTCGTGTTATTTGTGAATAGCAGATCCAAGCAGTTATTTTTCCTGATATTTTCAATTTTATCTCCTGTGTCAGAATAAACTCGTTTGTGAGAGCCATCAGCATTTTTGCTTGTTCCTGTTCTTCTCTTGTGCCCCCCTTTATCTTGCTGTATAAATATATTTCTACCCACCTTTTTGTATTTTATAAATGGGAAATTAAAATCGCCACAGTGTATTATATTAGGGGATGGAGAGAGTTTACGGACTTTATTTGTGTTCTGATATCATTAATGGCATCCGAAAATTTTCATTTGGAGAGTTTCGACTATCAGTACCACGCTTAGTTTCTCTATTTTCACTGCAAGGGTTTCCACAAAACTGTTGGATTTACTTATTGCCGTCTCTGTCATATGCCTCTTATGTATATAAATAGCACAGCCACCTTTTCGTCTCGCTGTTCTATCCGCTCTTAGTAAGTTGTATCCATCGATATGCAATTCTTTCTTATCGATACAGTGTTCGCAGTTATCGCAGTTTCCTTGGTAGTCTTTAAGATGTGTTTCTGTGAGGCATGCGATGTCAGCCCTTGTTTCGTCCATAAAACCTTTCAGGTACGAAACTTTGTTTAGTGAATTGTTCGGTCTCCGTCTATAGCCTTGGTCGGTTCGAAGTTGGCGGGGGTTCTGGTTAGGTGGCAGCAACGGATTTGTTACTCTGGAGTAGCTGGTACCGTATAGGGAATCGCAGTAGTTTCTTCTATACTACTCTCCGGTTTCTTCTTGTAATGGATCGGAGGATTCTGTGGAGCTTACTAAATTCTTTGAAGGTTCCTCGATTCTTCTTGTAACGTGTCGGGAAATTATTTTTCTCTATTTAAGACTAAGTTCTCTGAAGAGATCAAGGCTCGAAGAAGATAAAGATTTTCTCTTACTGTAGTTTTACTGCTAAAATGTTACAAGTAATGCTCAGCCTCTAAGTTAGATCAGCCAAATCAGAATGAATGTTTGAAAAATTACATTTTATATTCCCAAATTTTGTTGACATCATTATACAGGCCTGCGAATGAGAACTTTGTAAGATTTGTTTTCTTACTAATAATTGATTTTATATAATTCAACTACGCTGATTTCGAATAAGGTGTCCATTTTTTTTCTATCACGTAAGGATTTTCTGCAAACTGGAAGGGAAAAAACAACAAAACATAAATAAATATTATTTATTTCAATTTACATTAGGTAGGCCTACCTATTTCGTTTTGTTATACTAATAAAAAATGCAAACAACTTTAAAAAGAAAGAAGACTACAAACGTCAATTATATATTCACCTTTATTTGTCCTGAGTTTTCTTATGAGATCTATGTCTTTTCGTCTCGAATGTACGCGGTGTTTCTTTTCTTTTATGTAATAATTCTGGAGTATCTGTTTCAACATTCAGCAGTAATCAGCCATCATGCTGATGTCCCACCTTCCCTGATATGTCTTCTCCATTTCTTTGATATCTTGGTGAAACCGTTCTCTTTGTTCTTCGCTGAGTGCTCCAAGATTCTCAGGGAAGTAATCCAAGTGTGAATGTAAGAAATGTAATTTTCAATTCATATTACAACCCAACTCTTTGAACTTATTTAGCATGTTGTTCACAATGTTTTGGTAATTTGAGTCCTTGTTGTTCCCCAAAAATTTGCTGATAACATCCTTAAAAGCAATCCACGCTTCTTTTTCAAGAGTGTTCATTATTCTTTGAAATTGTTCATCCAAAGTCAGTTTTCTAATCTGGGGACCAACGAAAATTCCTTCTTTCAATTTTGCTTCCGAAAGAGTTGGGAATTTGCCACACAGATACTTAAAACAATCTCCATCTTCGTCCAAGGCCTTAACAAATTGCTTCGTCAAGCCCAATTTTATGTGAAGCGGAGGTAAAAGGACGTTCTTCGTGTCAACCAAACTTTCACGTTGAATGATTTTAGAACCAGGTGTCAGGTTGACGCTGCGTGGCCATTCCGTTTTTATCCAGTGCTGAGTTCTTGCTTGGCTATCTCATTCACACAAAAAACATGGAAACTTCGTATAACCTGTTTGTTGACTTAACAACATACAAATCACTTTTAAGTCTCCACAAAGTAGCCAACCGTGTTCTTTGTATTTAACTTTAGCTTGAAGAAGCTCAAGATTTTCGTACGTTTCCTTCAAGTGAACCGAATAAGCCACAGGAACAGATGCATACAAGTTACCATTGTGAAGGAGGACGCCTTTTAGACTTCTTTTGGAGGAATCAATGAAAAGGCTCCAATCATTTGGGTCAGATTGCAGCGCCTAGCTTAAGTATTAGTTCCGAAACATTGTTGCAATATACCAGTGAATTTTCTTGAGAAAAATATTGGATGAATTCTTTTTCTCGATTTCTGTACCAGTAAAATGAGGTCCCGGGAGAAAGCAAGTTCTTTGCACGAAGTCTGGATCCCAAAATCTCTGAAGAATCCTTCGGGAGACACAAATCTCTTACGAAATCATTAAGTTCACTTTGTGTAAACAAATGGGGTTCACCAGATGTTTCGGTTTGAAAACAATCAATATCATCGTTTTCATCGTCATCAGACCCCGAATCAGATGAAGTTATATCAAGAGTATTTGGCTTAGTAGGTATAGGTATACCAGGTCGATGAGCAACAGGTCTTATAGCAGACTGAAAGTTTGGATAAGAAATTTCTTTTTTATTTTTAGTATTGTAGCCTTGCACGTTACATGAACAAAAATAGCAGTCATTGCTGTGATTTCTAGGCTCACGCCAGACCATTGGAATCCCAAAAGGTAAAGAATCCTTTTTACCTTTATTCCACAGTCTAAGTTGTTCAACACAAACACTGCAAACTTTATGTGGAGCCCATGATTTGTCTTGATCCCCAAGTTTCATTCCGAAGTACGCATAGTATGCTTTCTTGACGAAGTCTGTAATATCTTGCCTTTGTTTTTTCACAGTAAATTTTCCATAAATATAACAGAGAGTGTTTGGGCTATTTACACACCCTCTGGTTGCCATAGCGACAAATAAACAAATTTCAAAAGAGAAATATAGTCACCGCGCACCTTTGAATAACCTCGCACGCACTAGACAGACTGACTCATCTCGTGGCTTGTCAATCACTTATATACTAGCGGTGCGTTTCTCGAATGTTCTAGAAGACGCTATGACGTCACTTCTGATCTGAAAGCATTTATAGGCAGTAGTTTTTAATCAAAATTTAATTGAGTCGATTTTAATGAAAATTACTTCCATATGTAATATGGAATATGACATTTTGTGAAAAATCTGTACGTGATTGCGAAAAATGAATATTATTTTCATAATCAACGTGCAAAAATTACTATATAAGTGATAAAATATTTCGGACAACAAAACCATCGCAGGCCTGTGTTATTATTTAATGTTGACTTGTTTTGTTTTTATTCTCAGTAGGCTGCATTATTTTGCAAAATATTTGAAGATAAGGTAAATATTTTAACTGTAGTAACGTCTCAACCAGACGTTCTGAAACTGGGGGTAACTAACCCAAGGGGGTAATTTGGGTATTTCCGGGGGTAATGGAGCAATTCTTAATATGGTAAAAATACAACTTGTAGCTAAACAACAGTTGCACCCATCACATTAAAGGTAATTTAAGTTATTTTCAGTAATTAATTTTTCCACTTTCTTTACAACTTCGGCATTGCAAGTTTGTGTAGGGTAATGAGATTAGTTGAGATCAGGAAAAGGGGTAACGGGGTCAAAAAGTTTAAGAACCACTGGTCTAAACAGATAAGCAAGATATTTGAAGATGAAGCCATATTTTTATTTTAAACCGCATATTGACAGATCTGGTATTATCATGATCTGCCGAGTTAGCTAAAAATGGAAATTGAAATATGCATTTTATTATGAATTACAATTAAACATGCATATGAGCAAAAATTAAAGGCTTAAGATTTAAAATTAAAGGTTAAGCAAAACATGACTTCATCTTTTATAGCGAAGGGAGAATGTATACAGAAAATGAACATTGCAGAATTTAATCAGGCTTCATTATTAAGCTAAATCTAAAAAAATTATTAAGTAATTTAAAAAGAAACAATTCACCAATTACACCGGTCTGCACGAAAATCGATTTCTTTATTTTGAGTTGTGATTCTGAAGCAGTTCGCTGCGCTGAATTAAAAAAATGCTACCAGTTTTTTTCTATCACCCACAGTTTTAAAGTTATTAGCAAAACAATTTTGGAGCGTTTTGTAATTTTTACCTTTTTTTATCTTTAATTAATTTCGTTTTTTCATATTTTTCAGATAGATAATTCTAACATTACGTCTTTAAAATTTTAATAATGGCTTGTAGAGGATGTATCCATAGTCCAGACATATTTTGTTATATTTGTGGTCGGTATGTTGTTGTAAAACAAAGGATAAATGTAACGACTTTTATTAAGAGAGCTTATCATGCTTATTTTGGAATTAAATTAGGAGATCAAGACAAAAGTTGGGCTCCACACAAGGTTTGTCTTACGTGTGTTGCGGCACTAAGGAATTGGAGCAAAGGTAAAAAGAAAAGTTTGCCATTTGGGATCCCTATGGTATGGCGCGAGCCTAGAAACCATACCGACGACTGCCACTTCTGTTCTTGCAATGTTAAAGGTTATAATGCAAAGAATAAAGAGAGCCTTCAATACCCAAGTCTTCCATCTGCAATAAGGCCGGTACCTCATGGTCCAGAAGTTCCTATTCCCCGCCCACCCGAGAGTCTGGATCAATACAATTCAGATTCTGATTCAGCTCCAAATCCAGACAATGATGATGTTTATGAACAGCCAACAGCTGACCGAGATCCTCCTAAACCATTAACCCAAGCCGAACTGAATTACTTAGTCAGGGATTTGAATCTGCCTAAGGACTCTGCAGAACTTTTGGGGTCTAGATTGCAGGAGAACAATTTATTGGCATCCGACACATACTTCGCTTGGTACAGAAATCGTGAGAAAGACTTCGTGCCTTTTTTCGAAGAAGATGGTCCCGTGTATTTTGCAAGGACATCACATGATTAGTGTAAGCTAGGCATCGAATACCAAACCAGTGACTGGAGGTTGTTTATAGATTCCTCTAAAACCAGTCTAAAAGGAGTGTTACTGCACAACGGTAACAAATATGCATCAATCCCAGTGGCCCATTCTACTCATTTAAAAGAGACCTATGATAACATGAAACTGCTTCTGGAAAAATTCAGTATCAAAATCACAGATGGATATTGTGTGGGGATCTCAGTCCTTTGCATGTTACTTGGGCAGCAATCAGGATGCACTAAGATGCCATGTTTCATCTGCGAATGGGATAGTCGAGCACGTGACCAGCACTGGAAGAGGAAAACTTGGCCTCCTAGAGAGAATCTTACCCCAGGATCAAAGAACATTTTACATGAACATCTAGTTGAACCAAATAAAATCCTCCTACCACCCTTGCACATTAAGTTAGGCTTGATGAAGCAGTATGTCAAAGCATTGAATAGAGAAGGTGAGTGTTTCAAGTACATTTGTTCAAAATATCCAAAGATTAGCTACGAGAAAATAAAGCAAGGTGTTTTTATAGGTCCTCAGATTAGAAAGTTATTGACAGACGATCATTTCCTGAACACAATGACCAATAAAGAAAAAGAAGCATGGCTTGGTTTCAAAGATGTTCAAAACTTCTTGGGAAACTACAAAAGCCAAAATTATGAAAGACTGGTGGAAAATATGCTTAAAAAGTTTTGCGCCTTAGTCTGCAACATGAGCCTGAAAGTTCACTTCATATTTTCGCATCTTGACCGTTTTCCCGAAAATCTCGAAGATGTCAGTGAGAAGCAAAGGGAACGATTTCACCAGGACATCAAAACCATGGAAAGAAGATATCAAGGAAGATGGCATACAAATATGATGGCGGATTACTGCTGGTGTCTGCAACGAGATCAGCCTAACGCACAGCATAAGAAAACATCAAAGAAGCACCGGTTTAGTCGTCATTAGTCAGATCTACCTTCGTAGTCTTAAGTCTTTGGAATAAGTCCTGAAATGTTTGCAAGTAAAGAAGGTAAATATATTTTGTTTCTTTCAGTTATTTTTTTATTCTTTCATAAACAAGCAATATGCTTGTCCAATAGCTAGGAGCTATTTAATTCTGCTTTAATTAGGTTTTACTCTATTACCTAAAGATTTCGTGCTACAAGGGGTGTTGTAATACTTCATCTGTCCCCAAATGTTAACCACCCATTGATGGGAGGGGAGAGAGTATTTTGCTGGGAACGGGACTGGTTGTTATATATATTTACCCTACATTATTATGTAAGCGTTACTGTAGTCTATAACAACAAAATTTATGGTTTAGCATGTGCAATCCAATGTTGGTCTCGATAAGATGGTTCACATTTGGGGATAAATGGGGGATTTATGACACACCCTGCAGTAAGAAAACCATACGTGATAGGGAAAAACTAACTATATTTTTTAGATCAGCGCACTCAAATTATATAGAATCACCAACTGGTTTGTAAAAATCGATCGACAAGTTTTCAAATGTGTACTGGTGTTATTTGGCAGAAATAAAATAGAAAGCAAATAAAAAATTTGTCCAAACTCGCGTCAGCGTTATACGATTTTGGTCTCTATGTCAAAATGAATATATGAATATAAATGTATACAAATATAGGTATTATATGAACATAATGAATATAAGGATTATATAAATATAAGGATTATATAAAATAAGGATTATATAAATACAAGGAGTATAATTTATAAACATAAAGATTATATAATTAGAAAGATTTATATAAATATGCGAATTATTCATTGTTCATTTTTACACACACACACACACACACACACACACACACATATATATATACATATATATATATATATATATATATATATATATATATATATCCCCGCAAGGGGGTTCTAAGCTCGTGCTCTTGAGTGCTCTTTGTGCTCGTTTGTACGTGCTTGTTCCCGGAGGTTTCACGTGCGCCCTCACGGCCCTAGCACCCAAGGATGATGGGGCTCGACCCTGCAGTCCTTGTCATCCTTGGTCTTTTTCCACTTCGACTGTCTCCTCCACCCTTTCTTTTTCCTCTGTCTTTCCTCTCACTTTTCCTTTGTTTTTCCGCTGAGATATGCTCTTTTAAATAGAGGCGAATCGGTTCTTCCCGAACTTAATATATATATATATATATATATATATATTATATATATATATATATATATATTGTGGTGCAACTCCTTTTTCTGTTGCACTTATTGTGCACGTGCGTTCGTTTACTTCAGGATGACTCTGCCTATCCACTCGGATGGCCTTTCAATTTTATACTCTAGTTTCTCTCAGCTTACTTGAAGCCCACTTTGATTTTCGAATTTCAATGTTAATTTACCCTCAGTTACAAGAAAGGCCTATTGCAAGGTAGCATAAAAAAACACCCTCCCTCGTATAAAGTTTATTTTATTTCACTCCAAATAGGACATAAATTGAAAAGACATATGCAGATGTACGATTACAAATTTTGTTCCATAAACCAAATTTTCAATTTAGAGAAAATGTTTGCAATTATTTAAGTCTCAAAAAAACATTTATACAGAGGGGTTTTCGATTTGCGTGTAACTCTAGAAATAGCACTAAATTCAAATTCCGAAATCTAAGAATAAGTGTACAGAAGTAGTTTACTTACAAAAATTTCGAGAAATTTACTCACAAAAGTTCTGCGCTAATTCCGCAGGTGTTCCAGGAAAAAAAGTCCGTCTATTAAATCAAATAAATTTTCACAAAGGCTTTAAATAGTCATGCACTAACTTCATGGTTTCCTTGGGAAACAAGATCGCCACAAGATATTTACTCTCCCCTGAGGAAACATAATATTTTGCAAACTTACAAGTTCAACATTTAATGTGAACAAAAATTAAATTAAAAGAAATTTTACAAAGTTCTTTTTCTGTCGGCTAACATTAATATCTTAAACAACGTTCGCGTAAAACAAAGGCAATTCAGATTCTCGTACAACGTGAAACAGTTTTTAACTCAACTTAGAAATTTTCAATCGTGCCAGAGTTTAAAGATTTATTTTTACAAGCCACTTTAACTTTTGAAGAAGGAACTACAACTAACTAAGAAATCTAAGTTACACCTTAAAATTACAAGGACTCCGCCTTACAGTACTCTGAAATCTAAATGACCTATCAAAACCATTTTCATTACATGAGGTCATTCCTACGAAAGCTTTCATCCAGACATAAGGGAAGAATCATTGTCCTTTGATTAGACATTGACATTCCCTTCAAAGGAAATCTCCTCCTTTTCCTTAAAAATCAACTTAAAATAAAGTCCTTTCTTCGAAGCCACTTGGTTTCTCAAATTTTATGACCAACGTTATGGTCCAACTTAACAAGTGGATTCGAAGTCAGTTTCCCACAGCTTCACCACGAAACCAAGAGAAAACAAACCATATTACATCTGAACCACGTCAGTTTGTTTTCCCTTCTCTTCGAACCGAGGGACGATCCTCGACCCTACCATAAATCTCTACCTCAAGGCTGACCTGGGTGATACAGTTACCGTGAGAAGACAAAAATTAAAATCGAACGAATTTTAAACAATTTGAAACATTTTTATTTTTTAACCTCGTAGCAAGAAACCTATTGATATGCTTCAATAACAATAATCTAAACTACGTTGTTTTAGAGATTTAAAAAAACTCTTAAAACTAAAATTTTTTTTTCCTATTTTAGTAAGGGATTAAGGCACACAAATTTGTCGTCACAGCAATATATATATATATGTCGGGAGTGGTGGATGGTGTTGTTATGCTTTAACCCGACTGTTTACGGGTTGCTCTGTATGTCGACAAGGAGAGTTTATTAACGTTTAGTTTATCCAACTGCGAGATTCCGGGACAACACTTTATACCCTTTCTTCAATGGCGTCTTCTCTCTCTCTCTCGGTCCGTTGAGAGACGGGAATGCTTTTTCTTGGAAGGATATAAATTACGAGTTTTCCTTTTGTAGCCTTTATTTCCAAGGTTTGGAAACACTTTTAAAATACTAGATTTCTTTTACATTACAGAGTAATTAGAGAATCAAATCCTTAACACAACACTTGTTTAGAGAGTTATTAACGAACAAATGCTTACATCAAAAAGCTAAGGGGCCCAGCCTAACCAGCCGGCCCAATCGCGAAACACTCACTCCCTGCCCACAGGGCCGAGGCACGACGACTGTCTCTCTCAAGGCGTTTCCTTTTGTCCTGCAGAAACCCCCATGATGCCACGTGTTACAAAAGATTATTAAACTTTGCAAAATCCTACTCTAATAATGATATTAGCAAAAGAATTTATATAATTGTAGTTTTACACTTAACTCTTTTATGTGATTTATAATAATCGAAAAGAACATTTAGAATTTAGGAATCTCTGTTTAAGATTATAGACGTGACAACACTGTTTTCGTTAGGGTTAAGAAAAAGGGATGCCAAGCTTTCCACGGGCATTGAGACACTTTATACAATATTAAGAATTTAACGGATTCATATTTTAATTTATATGAACAGAATAATATCTTTTAAAGGATTAATACTTTAATTTATACAAACAGAATGATATTTTTAAATTTTAACAAATTTATTTTCTTGTGGAAACACTTCCACATGGCTCCCCACCCAGAGTTGGAACTAGGGGGTTAGCTTTAAAATCCTCTTAGACAAGAGCAGTCGGATGTAGTAGTACATAGAGACAAATATATTATGGAAGTAGTTGGATATAATGTTACATAAAGACAAAAGAAAGAGTTAAACAAAATACATCTACTTAGTACTTACTCCACTCTACTTATCAATTAAATTTTACATTAAAATCGATATTTATGCACTAATGAACACTTATAATTGACGGTCACTTGTGTGTCCTTGAGCACTTGGAGTCTGGTTTATTTAGGTCCACTTTTTGACACTGGTCTAAGTTCACTGTGTGCATACACTTTTAAGTCATACGCGATTTTCTTATCGAACTTTAAGAGAACAAAAATTTAGAGAAATGAATTTCCATGAACTATTGGACAAAGTACTTAAGTGAAATTGGTACGGTTTCTGCAAGGTTTAGAACGGATATTGTCGTTTTGAGAACTTTTTAGAACTGAAATTTACTAAACTCTATAGCTTGGAAGGTATAAAATTTCAAAGGTTACGTGTGGGCATTGCTGAAGTTTCTGGATGGACGCGTTGGTGGCTAATTACCTCTGACATCAATCATTCCACGTCGTCTCGAGCGTATTTCAATAATTTAGTACGTAGGGCATGAATGCACGGGTATCGCCTAAACGGGTATATGGAGTACGTGTGGTGGTAGCTCTTGAACTGGAAATACGGTAAAAAAAACAATTTGTAAATGGGATAAACCGACGTTATGATTACTGTTCTTCGTTTCGTGTATTCGGTCCTTTTAGAGTGAAATCAAAGTGGCAGATGGCTCCAGTTTCGATTTCCAAACCTTCTGATTAGAAAGAACAGAATCGAATGAACGTTGTCCTCAGGTAGAGTGATGCAGAGATGCATCACTCCCTTTGGTAGGAAGAAAAAGAGTGGCAATTTTCTTCCGAATTCGTCGAGGTAAAAAACCGAGCTTGCATCATGTCCGAGGGACATAGGCGAGTTCTCCGTGATCTCACGTAAATTTGCAGAAGAAGGGGGGATCCCTCGAAAAATCCGCGCAATGCTCACTACTCTTCCAAGTATGAGCAGAAGTTGCGTGATTAGGGACTTCATCTGGGACGATCTCGTCACAGACCACTTCCCCCGGAAAATTCCCCTCATCGAGAACTTCCCTCGTGATGTCTGGGACAGTCTCTTTATAGCGCGCTTCCGTCTTCATCGTCTAAGAAGTAAGTAACCATCCGAATCTTCGCGATATCACCGCGAACGTTATAATGAACGTAATATCCCTCTAATGTGCCAAACCATTCGTCCACGTATGGGAGCACCAAGTTACCGTATTCTCCCCTTAAAAATTGGAACCTTAGGGATATTATTCATCCGATAATTATATCTATCCACTTTTCCTCGAAAATGACAAAGGAAAAAAAATGGACTTCCAAACGAGGAAGGCGAAGCGAAACAAAAAAAAAAAACTAATCCCTAATATCGTATATACAACAGAATTTTAAGCGAAAAAATTTTACGCTTGAGATTAGCTATTCTTGGTTTAAATAAACAATAAAATTATCCCAAACGAAGCTGAAAAACCTGCCTGTCGATTTCGACACATTACTCGAAATGTACGAATTCATTCTAATTTAAACCAAAAAAACACAAAAAAAAACAAAGACAAAACTGTTAAAACAATACGAGACAATTTAAATTAAAAAAAAAAAATTAAATATTCACTTTAACATTTTTTTTCTCCAAATTCCATAAATTACCATATACGGTACTTTACAGAAATCGTTTCGTTACAAACAATAAAATATATAATTCCCTATATATTTAAATACACAATTACTGCCTGGAAAAAAAACACAAACCTGTCAATTTTTCCTTCTTACCACAAAACCCAAAAAGAAAGAAAAAATGAATTAAATTGATTGTAAACAGACAAACAAAAAATCGTTTTTAACTCACCAACGAAGAATTAAATTGTTTACAACAACAAATATAGTTCACATATCCATACATACACACATATATGTATACACACACATATATATATATATATATTATATATATATAATATATATATATATATATATACACCAAAAATACTGCAAGAGAAAAAAATCGTTTTACAATCACAACGAACAGTGAACTGTTTACAAACAATAAACATATACTGCATGCAAAAAACCACAAATCTTCTAACAACAAAAGAAGAATAATAAAGAAAAAACAAATTTTTAACCCTATACGTTAATACTGGGATACACTTCTTTTTTTTTTTTTCGTACTCAATTTCCCTTTTCAACCACAAGAGAGAATAATAAAAAAAAAGTTTAAAAAATTTTTTCTTTTCAAACCAATGCATTAAACTGGGATACACTTTTCTTCACGTACTTAATTTATTTCCTTTTATTAATATTAATGTTAATCTTACTTGCCAAAAACACTTTCACTCCAGTTATCGAGATTTCTCTATTTCCTTTTATTCCGTCTTGAACGAGCCTTTGTTTGCGTGTCCTTCCACTCTTCGTTGCGGGGACAGAGTCAAATGCGTTCGACTCTCTGCGATCCACAGATGTGAAGCCGTTTCCGAATGAGATGCGCTTACAGAATCGCACACGCCTGACCCTTGCAATCTCTCATTCCTTCCTTGAAGAACGTTTCTCATTGACGATTAAAGGCTTTCAAAATCTTCTCCAATTTCGACGATTCCTCCACTCTTCGTTGTGGGAATTTACGTCAATGCCATGCGTTGCATATGACGTCCAATTTTCGTAATCAATTCCAATGCGGTTCGTCCGTTTTTCGTTGACGATCAAAGTCTTTGAAAATCTCCAATTTCGAAAATTCCGTAGTGCAGAATCGAATGCGTTCGATTCTCCGTAACTTCTCCAATGATCCGTTGTAGAGATTTATATCAATGCTGTGAGTTGCATATGACGTTTCCAAGAGAAATTAAATTCGTAAAATTCCTCTCCGCGTGCCCAATTATAATTGTCGTTGTGGTCGGTCGAAACAGACGACAATATAAAGGTCCTCTCTTCTGAACAACTGAGTGATTCATGGCTCAAATCCGACCTTCGTTTCTGATGCGTTGACTTCCTTGTAGCGGGGTTTCTGACTGAACAAAGGTTTTCGAATCCTGGTATAGGTCTGCCAGATGTCGGCGGTATGATGATTATTTTTTAACCATATTCTCCGTATCGACAAGGAAGTTTAACCTGTTTAATTTAATCTCAGATCCTGGCAAGGTCGCCACTGTCAGGAGTGGTGGATGGTGTTGTTATGCTTTAACCCGACTGTTTACGGGTTGCTCTGTATGTCGACAAGGAGAGTTTATTAACGTTTAGTTTATCCGACTGCGAGATTCCGGGACAACACTTTATACCCTTTCTTCAATGGCATCTTCTTTCTCTCTCTCTCTCTCGGTCCGTTGAGAGACGGGAATGCTTTTTCTTGGAAGGATATAAATTACAAGTTTTCCTTTTGTAGCCTTTATTTCCAAGGTTTGGAAACACTTTTAAAATACTAGATTTCTTTTACATTACAGAGTAATTAGAGAATCAAATCCTTAACACAACACTTGTTTAGAGAGTTATTAACGAACAAATGCTTACATCATAAAGCTAAGGGGCCCAGCCTAACCGGCCGGCCCAATCGCGAAACACTCACTCCCTGCCCACAGGGCCGAGGCACGACGACTGTCTCTCTCAAGGCGTTTCCTTTTGTCCTGCAGAAACCCCCATGATGCCACGTGTTACAAAAGATTATTAAACTTTGCAAAATCCTACTCTAATAATGATATTAGCAAAAGAATTTATATAATTGTAGTTTTACACTTAACTCTTTTATGTGATTTATAATAATCGAAAAGAACATTTAGAATTTAGGAATCTTTGTTTAAGATTATAGACGAGACAACACTGTTTTCGTTAGGGTTAAGAAAAAAGGATGCCAAGCTTTCCACGGGCATTGAGACACTTTATACAATATTAAGAATTTAACGGATTCATATTTTAATTTATATGAACAGAATAATATCTTTTAAAGGATTAATACTTTAATTTATACAAACAGAATGATATTTTTAAATTTTAACATAAATTTATTTTCTTGTGGAAACACTTTTCCACACACACACACATATATATATATATATATATATATATATATTGTTTGAAGTAGTCTGAAAGAAGATCACTCTTCGCATCATTATGAAATCGCATGCAGATCATGAAAAAAATTAATGTTGTTTGATTTCTCTGTGACATTTCTTAATATGTTTAACCTTACGTTACTATGAAAGTAGTCTAGATTCTGTTGTAACGTTCACTCATGCGCATGTACAATTGTACATACACACGACGCACAGCTAATTCATTCAGTGAAAGGCGTATAAACATGTATTTATGCGAAGACAATGTTTTACAGAAATTTAAATACATGTGTGGATATGTCTGTATACACTTAAGCCCTTACAGTGTGACGGTAACGCGTATTTCGATCGAAGTCCGAATAAATGTGATATTATAGTGACAATTTCGCAGTTCATAAATTTTAAGCAGTGCCAATAGCTGAGTGAATATCTACTGCACAGAGTGATATTTCTTTTTCAGTGGTGAAATTACGGCGTATGTCATTAAAAAAATAAATATAACAAAGCGAATTAATCTATAAAGCGTTTTTCGAGTGTTTTATTTGAAGGAAATTAGCTGCCCATCTGTTTGTTGAAACAGTTCCTACGACTATCCCCCAGCTATCCCTCGCGGCCACACTCCCGGGCACCAGTCAGTGAGAATATACAACGTACCACATCCCCCATCCCCCGGAGTAACTGAAAACTTTCCCTCAGTCAATTTAAGTCAAAATCTCTCCAGTCTCCATCCTTTACGCTATCCTTTCGAGTAGGATTTCGCTCACCAATTTTTACTTTCTGTAAGTAACATGGAAATGGCTAATAAATTTCTACAACGTTCCAATTTCTGCAACAATGTAACAGATGATTCTAAGGCAATTAGATGTGATTTCCACCAATTCCTTTTCGACTTCAACTGCCTGAAGTGGAGAGACGAAAATGTCCCTCTCATAACAAGTGCCAAGCTACTGAATTAAGTGAAATACTTTTGTAAAATATGTAAGACTGAAATAAACTCATTTACAGTTTACGCAGAAAGAGACTATGAGGAAAAAGCCAAAGAGGAAACTGTGAATATCGAGCAGAGAAAAACAGAAGAGGAGACGAAGAAAAGTGAAGCAGAAGTAAAAAGAATACTGACACACAAAGAAGGCAAGAATATGAATGTAACAGAGGCACAAAACTTAACACTAAAAGTTCAACCGGAGGACACTAGCATAAATAGCAAAAAACAAACAGGGGACCACGAAAATAGACTGAAGTTATCTCCAAATAAGGAGCTAAAATATCCATAAAAAACAAAGGCATCGAGTAAAAATAGAGAAGGAACTGTATGCAGATACTATGTGTATATATGAGCACCCCACTATGTGCGAATTCTACTGTAATAATGGTCACTGTAAATTCGGTGACAGTTGCAAATTCTACCATCCCGTCATTTGCAAGAAGTACGCAAGACATGGGACCTGCAAATACAAAAAAGATGCCATTACCATCACCTTCCAACAAACTCAAAGAACAAAAAGGAAAACAAAACGAAACAATTTTTTTCAACACCGCAGACAATACTGCTGCTAAGCCTCATACAGCACATGCAGTCAACACATTTGAGAACCCCCAAGCCGAATCGTTTCCTGACAAGAAGCTACCAGAACAGGAAAGCAGAAACGGATCTTTCTTGGAGAACCATAGGGCTATAAAACACGCGACATTCAAGGATAATAATTTTGGAATGCACAAGGGGCAACGCAAAACTAAGAACATAAATATTGTCCTAGCTAATATTCAAGGGCTAAAACCGAGCCACTCACTAAACAAAAGTTCATACCTGAAAGGACTTATGGATGAAACAAGGGATTTATGGATGAACAATTTATGGATGAAATATTGCATGCCTCACAGAAACACATCTTAGGAGCCTGTGAAAACTGCGAATACTGCACAGATAAGAAATACATATGAATGGTTACAACTTATTACAAGCTGATAAAACAACAAGACGAAAAGGTGGCTATACTATATATATATGTACGTGAGAGTCATATGGCGAGAGACGATAAGTAAATCAAACAGCTTCGTGGAACTTTTAGCAGTAAAAATGGAAAAACTAAACGTGGTACTTATAGTCATCCACAGACCTCCGAACACTCCAACTGAAAATTTTTCGGATGCCATTGCTGATATCAGAAACCAAATAAAGTCCTTAACATCCCCATCCCCCCCAATATAATACTCTGCGGAGATTTTAATTTCCCATTTATAAAATACAAAAGTGGGAAGAAATATGTATACTGTACATACATTAGGACAAAGGAGGCACAAGAGAAGAATAAAAACAAGAAAAAATGTTGATGGCTCTAACAAACGAATTTATGTTAACACAAACGATAACAGATAACACCAGAAAAAATAACTGCCTGGATCTGGTATTCACGAACACCAACTTGATTGATGATATAAAAATAACTCCAGCTATTATCTCAGACCACAACATAATCGAGATATCAACTAATATGGTGACAGTCTTGAGAGAAAATACTCATACTGAAGAAAGAAGCAAATTTGAGATTTTTAATCTAAACTCTAATACTATAAATTGGGAAGAAATCAGATCCCACATGGCCCAAATAGAGTGGAAAACAGTTTTAGAGGACAAAACAACCGAAGAAATGCTAACAACCTTGGAAGAAAAGACCCTGAAAATTTTAGGAAAATATGTTCTGAAAGCACAGCCAAACGGAAAGAGGAAATTTTGTCGAGAGGCAAAAGCGAACAATATTCCACAAAACGAAGAGAGTAGCTGCGAAGTTAATTAACTGCACAGACAGCAATACCCGGGAAGTAATACAAGAAAAACCAGAGAGTATCGATAGAGAAATACAAGCCCAATTCAGGGCCATACAGAGAGTGAAGAGGAAAATGCGATAGAAGTAATAAAGGAAAACTCAAAATACTTCTATAGCTATGCAAAAAGGAAAACAAGAATGCGCGCCACTATCGGGCCTTTCAGGAAAGGAAATAATGAACTAACCGATGATTTAACCGATGATATGGAGAAGATCCCTGAACACGAGAAAATACCGAGCATCCTGAAAAGAGAGAACATTGTCCTTATATATAAAGGGGTGGATAGATCTCAAGCAAAGAACTATAGACGGATGTCCCATCTTACCAAAATATTTGAAAGAATAGTGAAAGAGAAAATCTTTGGCTTCTTGGAGACACTGGAAAGGTTCAATGAGAATCAACGCGGATTCCGATCAGGAAGATCATGCCTATCACAACTACTGTAATAGAACACTATAACAATATCCAATACGCACTTGAAAGCAGTGAAAACTATGATGTCATATACATTGATTTTGCTAAAGCGTTCGACATATGTGATCGTGTAGTAATAATTCATAAAATGAAACGTATAAGAATAACAGGCAAAGAGGAAAAATGGATCTACAATTTCCTCAGAGAACGTCAGCAGGTCGGAAAGATCCAAGGTCATCAGAATTGGAAGTACGCAGCCTCTGCTGAAAACACTGATAATACTAAAACTTGAATACTGTTCAGTCTTGACGTCCCCATTTAAAAAAGGAAGAAATTAATAAACTAGAAGAAATTCAAAGAAATTTCACAGCCAAAATTGATGGCTGCAAAGAAATCAACTACTGGGAAAGACTACATAAATTAAATATATATTCGTAGAAAGAAGAAGAGAGAGATACACCATAATTTACAAATGGAAAATGATCGAAAAACTAGTACCTAACCTCCAACTAAACCCAGTAACCACCCAAACAACAGTGGGAAACAGGAAAGGTAGAATGTGTAGTGTTCCTAAACTAAAGGTTCAACAAGGGACAACCTCAACACTGAAGGAAAATAGTTTGGTTGTCAGGGGCAAGACTTTTTAACCAGCTTCCAAAGGACCTCAGAAACGTGACAGGGGTCAAAGTTGAAATCTTCAAAGGAAGGCTAGATTGCCTCTCTCAGGACGGTGCCAGATGACCCGGGTGTGCCTTGCTATGTTTGTTGGAGATCACAAGAAAGCAACTCGCTCCTCCACCAAGCCAGGCCCACAGGCGGGGCCACCAGCTTGACTTTCATGTGAAGCGAGACCAACGCACGAAACTGCTACGAGGTTACGATATATATATATATATATATATATAACTGCAATGACCGCGCAGTATATAAATGAATAGAAACGACATAAGTGTTAAGGAACGTTTCTGCACACGAGGAGGAGAGATAACGAACAATGAAAAATGAGGCGCATATTCACGATTTGCGAGGGTGCCCTCTCAGGGCATTGGTTTCTGCCCTATGTGGGAGAATTTCGATTTGTGATTGAGTGAGGTCCGTAGCATAATGGTAGAGCATCCAACCGGCAATTGGAAGGCCCTGGGTTCGATTCCCGGGCGGTTCGCCTCATTTTTCATTGTTCGTTATCTCTCCTCCTCGTGTGCAGAAACGTTCCTTAACACTTATGTCGTTTCTATTCATATATATATATATATATATACGCAAGGTACTTATTATACAGTAAATATCATGTTGTAAAAATAATATGAGTGGATATCTAAAGCTGCAACAAGTGTTCATGCTGACCCAAGTACAAGTAAACCCTCGTCCACTCGTCCAACGCTGCTTGTCCAGCGCGAATTTGCTTATACACGGAAAAATAAATGCGAACAATTATTTGCCGAAAGCGGCGGAAAATTTGATTATACACGGTCCGCCAAACACGCTCTAATACAGTAGTACTGTACGCGTGCCAATGCGCGCTCTAGTGTTTTCTCCTACACTCTCCAACACTCCCGCATCTCCCTCCCTCTCGCGTCATCCCTCTCATCACCCGTTGTCTTAGTCTCACTACCGCGTTAAGTTCAGTGAAGTTGTGTTGGATTGTTTTTGTCGTATTTTGCCGTTGTTTTGCTATTACCCTTAGACAGCAGTATGGCACCAAAACGTAAAGCATCTGCGAGTGATAGTGAAGAGAAGAAAAGTCGTAAGGTTATGACATTAGCCGTAAAAATAAAGATTCTAGATAAGTTGCGTGGTGGTATGACCGTATGAGCATAACATCACTTGGCCGCGAGTATCACGTGAATGAGTCTACCATACGCACCATCCGAAAGAGTGAAGAAAAGATGCGTGCTATTTTCATTTAATATATTTTTATTTATCATATGTAAATATCATTATGTTTATGATTTTATTATGTTCTTATTTCATATACAATATAGGTAGGGAAATTCATTTATGTGTGAATAAAAAATCTACGTATCTAAGTATTAATGGGAGACTTTACGCGGCCGCGTTCACGTATTCCCATTTATCTCAAAAGGTATTAAAGTTTGTCCAACGCTAATTTACTTAACACGCCGTTCTCGAGGAACCTAACCCCCGCGTTGGACGAGGGTTTGCGGATATGTTACGCGTGATCGGTGAAATTGCTCATTTCATGAAAAACGCAATATTTTGCGTTTTTCATGAAATGTGCAGGGCGTTTGCCAATTTCATGAAATAAGCAAAAGTAATGCATTTTTCATGAAATACGCAATTTTGGTGTGCGTTTTTCATGAAATCGGCAAAGGATGAAATGACAGTTACGTAACCAATTTCAGTTTGCGTTTTTCATGAAATCGGCAAAGAATGAGCTAATAAGATGTATTTTTACAGCAAACCAGAACAAAGTTTATTTTATACGCCCTGCGTATGCGCAATTTCACCGATCACGCGTAACATATATATATCGAAATTTACGATAAAATTATTGAATGTCCGGTTAGGTTAATTGAATGCCAGGTTAAGTCAACTGTACGCCCTTGACGATTGGTTAGGTTAAGTCGTGATATTTTCGTTAAAACTAACGAAAATATCACGACTTAACCTAACCAATCGTTAAGGGCGTACAGATGACCTAACCGGGCATTCAATTAACCTACCCGGGCACTCAGTTTCATCGATCACGCGTATATATATATATATATATATATATATATATATATATATATATCGAAACCTACGGTAAAATTATTGAATGCCCGGTTAGGTTAATTGAATGCCCGGTTAGGTCAACTGTACGCCCTTGACGATTGGCTAGGTTAAATCGTGATATTTTCGTTAGTTTTAACGAAAATATCAAGACTTAACCTAACCAACCGTCAAAGGCATACAAATAACCAAACCGGGCATTCAATTAACCTAACCGGGCATTCAGGTGTTCCTGCCTAAAAGCTGGAAACCTATGTAACAGTTCATGCCACCCTCGTCATAACTGTAAAAATGCATCAGATTAGCTTAAAAAGAACACTTTTGTTTCTGTATGAAATAAACTTTGTTCTGTTATTTCATTCTTTGCCGATTTCATGAAAAACGCAAATTGAAATTGGTCACGTAACTGTCATTTCATCCTTTGCCGATTTCATGAAAAACGCACACCAAAATTGCGTATTTCATGAAAAATGCATTACTTTTGCTTATTTCATGAAATTGGCAAACGTCCTGCGCATTTCATGAAAAACGCAAAATATTACGTTTTTCATGAAATACGCAATTTCACCGATCACGCGTATATATATAAACACAGATTGTTTATAGAATAAATGTTGAGAGAAAGCAAGAAAAGGGTTCATTGTTTTTTCATAGTACCGCTCAGGGTACGATCAGTTTGTAGCATCATTGCTAAGTACATAGATAGTAAACGTACTAACGAGACTTCCGTACATGAATCTTCACCACTAGAAGTAACAATACTCACGCCATCATAATGCAATGAGCGGTTAAGTTTATAATAATTTTTGTGCTGCATCATTAATTTGCACTGCAAACTCGATATTCCAATGATGCTTATAAAACTGGTTAATCACGCGTAAAGACTCCATCGTGGCCACTGTCGTAACACTGCTTTCCGTTGATCAGTGAAGTTAAGCGACACTGAATCTGGAGAGTAGCCCAGATTATGTAGCAACTCGTGGCTCGGATCCCACAGAGAGCTGTAGGTCTCCACCGTTATATGACCATAGATGTTGCGAACGGGGTTGAACAACCCAATCATATGTATATATATATATATATATATATATATATATATATATATATATATATATATATATATATATATATTATGAGGTCTTCCGAAGCAAAAGTAGCACAAGCGCCATCCGGGGCAAAAATGAGTTATAACGACTGAGAGGTTCTTCAGACCGTATACTATCATATGGTAATCATGCAGGGGTTCCCAAACTTTTACCACCAAGGACCCCTAAATATTAATTCCGTACGGACATAGACCGGACATAGTGTGAAATGGAAATTTATTTTAATATACAGGGCTATTCAAATTAATTCATCCGATTTCAACTGAGAATACTTCCGTACCTATCAACCGTGCATCAACTGGGCATACACCACATGAAAGAGGAAATCTTCGAAGTTTACAAGATCACCGCGAGAGGGCTCCAAAGTCACGCCGTGGACTAGCCTAGCAACAAACAGTCAGTGTGAAAATGGCGTCCGCACAGCAGAAGGCGTTTTGTGTGTTGCAGTTTTCGAGCTGTAAATCGGTAGTCACAGTGCAGCGTGAGTTTCGTCGACGTTACAGAACAGATCCACCGGGTGCTCAGAGCATCCGGTGGATCTGTTCTGTAACGTCGACGAAACTCACGCTGCACTGTGACTACCGATTTACAGCTCGAAAACTGCAACAACACATAAACGCCTTCTGCTGTGCGGACGCCATTTTCACACTGACTGTTTGTTGCTAGGCTAGTCCACGGCGTGACTTTGGAGCCCTCTCGCGGTGATCTTGTAAAACTTGGAGATTTCCTCTTTCATGTGGTGTATGCCCAGTTGATGCACGGTTGATAGGTACGGAAGTATTCTCAGTTGAAATCGGATGAAACTTTGAATAGCCCTGTAGTTAATGTTACTATTTTTCCAAAAGCTTAGAGACCCCCTGGAAGCTTCCTACAGACCCCTGGGGGTCTGTACAGACCACTTTGGGAATCCCTGTGGTAATGGATGAATTGCAGAAACGCCAATGTTCGTATGGTTGAAAGTCCCGCGAAAAATAATGCGTTATCTCTGTCCGAAGGTCGCATAACTTTCAACGCGTTTTCTGACGATTAAAAAAATGGCGCTTGTGCTACTTTTGCTTCGGAAGGCCTTATATATATATATATATATATGTGGGACGCACGTTCAGGGTGGATTCAGGACCTGAAAACAATGGAAAAAGTTTATATAAACATATGCCCGAAATCGCTTTGTTCCCGAGTTACAGCCCGTTATGTCTTCCAGCAAGTATCCGCCTTACCTTCAAAGGAAGTGCTCAAAATGACCGCCTTGCGCTTGAATAAACGCCTGAACACGCCTCGTCATAGACTGCTTGACGCCTTCAAACATTCCAGGTATTGCTCGGATTTTCTGGCATCCTTGTTCTACACGTTGGCGAAACATTTCAACGTTATCAATGGGTGTCACGTAAATGATAGATTTCAGATGACCGCACAGGTAAAAATCGAGTGGATTCAGGTCCGGGGAGCGAGTAGGCCACGCAATGGGTCCTCCACGGCCTATCCATTCATCAGGGAAATGGTCATCCAAATAGTCTCTGGCTACTCGACTAAAATGAGGCGGAGCTCTGTCATGCATAAATCACATACGACGTCGGACACCAAGAGGAATTTCATCTAGTAAATCGCTTAAATCATTCCTTAAAAAAAATTGGAATACGATTCTTCTGTTAATCTTGCAGGCAAAACAAAAGGACCGATTAATTTGTCGGAAATAAGTCCTGCCCATACATTGATATTAAATTGTTGTTGGTGCCTTGACTGGATGATGGCATGCGGATTCCCTTCGGCCCAGTGATGAGTGTTGTGAAAATTGATCACGCCATTTCTTGTGAAGGCAGCCTCATCAGAAAACAACACGGAGGATAGAAAAAGAGGATCGCGAGCACACTGTTGAAGGAACCAAGTACAAAAAGCCTCTTGTGGTGGGAAATCAGCTTCAGTAAGGCCTTGTACTCTGAATGTGATATGGGTAAAGCTGTTGTTCCCGTAAAATTCTCCACACAGTTGTGTATCTTACACCCTCTGCTGCTGCTATCCTTCGGGTGCTGACACCAGAATGTTCCTCCACGCGATTCAGGACCCGCTCCTCCAACTCAACAGTTCTGGCGTTGATTGGTCTACCACCATCTGAAACTCGCTTGTTGAATGATCCTGTATCACCAAGACGCTCGTCTATTATCTGAAAGGTCTTCTTATCTGGCAGACGGCGATTCGGAAACCTTTCCGCATACAGACGTCTTGCTGCGGCCGCATTACAATCGGCAAGTCCACACATGAGATGCATGTCTGCCATTTCTCTGTTTGAATAACCCTCCATTCTCACTTCAAATGCATACTATCACTGACTAGCACAAAAACTTTAAGGTTTTTTTACCACTAGACTGCACTTATTCACGGTAAGATGTTACGAATACGAACAGTGAAACGCCGCGATGCACCTCTGACTGACTGATGGCTCTACACTCAACGATATTGAAACATGTCATAGAGTGTACGAAACATTACAGTCGGCAAGGCCATACATGAAATAAGTCTAGTACACACTCACAAACATTGTCGGCAAGCAGTGTTTGTAAACAGTTTGCAGAAAGAATTGCTGGAACACAAAACGGGCTGTAACTCGGAAACAAAGCGATTTCGGACATATGTTTATATAAACTTTTTTTCATTGTTTTCAGGTCCTGAATCCATCCTGAAAGTGCGTCCCACATGTTATGAAACACCCTGTGTGTGTGTGTGTGTGTATATATATATGTGCCGGTGACGGCAGCCGACGCGGAGAAAAACCCAGCTGTTCATCCTTCCACACAATAAAGAAAGTGGTTGGTAGATAAATGGGTACCCTGGGTGCAGTGGTGTAGTCGTAATTTCTTCAGTGGGGTAACGCAACAACAATTTTTCTTATATAGTGTTTCTATAAAATTCTACAGCGTTTTTACATTTTATGTACATTCCCAAAAACACGTTGAAATTGAAGGGGTTAGGAAAGAAATATAATTAGAAAGAGTATTTATTACAAAAATGTTCAGTAGAAACAGCAAAAAATACAAAAAATATAAAGTAAAATAAAACCAGTTAGGGTAACGCTAAAAGTAAAATAAAACTAGTGGTGTAACGCCGTTACCTTGCGTTACCCCCGGACTACACCACTGCCTGGGTGGCCTAGTGGTTAAGACGCTGGGCTGCTGCTGGTGGGGGCGTGGTTCGGATTCCACGTTAAACTGTCGGTCTAAAGTGGAGTGAAAAGCTTGACCTTCGTTAGAATGAAGAATTCGTGCGGAAGCTAACCAAAGGTTATATATATATCATTCACTAAATATCATATATTTTTCCATGGTTTCGTCATGGATAAACGATTTGTGGCACCAATATGACTCATAGTTACAATCCCTTTCACTGACAAAAGTGGGCCCGGTCATTTTACCTCGTAAAACATTGCATTGTTCATTCTCTGAATGCAGTTGCTGACTTACTTTAAATTAAAGGACTATATATTATTCGAGGTAAATGTTAAAGATACGAATCCTTTTAATTAAAAGTGTGTGTGTGTGTGTGTGTGTGTGTACATTTCCTCGTCTGTTTAGTCTACCTTACATCATAACATTAAAACATTTCTTTTGTTATCATATACATATATATATATATATATACGTCAAATAGCTTTACAATTTTACTATTTTAAGTTTCTTTACTCGCATATTCTTTGATTTAATGTATAATTTTTATTAATGGTTTGTGTATATGTCGCGATATGCTCCATATAAATTCACGTACAGTGTCTTTCATATGTAAATTTCATACTATTTCTGTATAAGGAAACTTTGTCACGCAAACGGCCAAAACTGGGACAGGAGCCAATGTGTACACAATAAGTAGTTTCATGCAGAGTTTTGTGGTCATGGCATCAGTTTAGCAACATCTGAAGAAAGGGAGCTCGGAACCACATGGTATCATCGCGTGAATACAATATATATATATATATATATATATATATATATACATATATATATATACAAAGAGAGAGAGAGAGATTGAAAAACGTCTTTCTAATTTAACTGTTCATGGATGAAAATTCCAACTACGTTAATTATCTCTCTCTCTCTCTCTCTCTCTCTCTCTCTCTCTCTCTCTCTCTCTATATATATATAATATATATATATATATTTTTTTTTTTTTTTCCCAGATTCAAAGACGATAAAATTTCAGTTTCCGCATTGAGTAAACTAATTTCTATCTGCTATTAATTTGAAATCCTTTGGAGGGAGGTGTAAAGGATTCCCTTCCTTAAAACTGGGGGCTTTAGATCATCTGCCATGGGCAAATATAGCGTTTAGTGCAAAAATTAATGGTTTTATACAGGTCAGATAAGTTCTATGACGCACTATACGATATTACAGAATAAATTAAGTTTGTGGACTAATACTTTCTGTAATAAATAGCAAGAGTTGTAATACAAAAAACTACTTTTACATTCTGAGAAAATATGTAACATTCAGCAGCAGAGCGAATTTCATAACTGGAGGAGGTCAGCGGACCAGCGCGGACCTTTCAAAGGAATGTTTTGAACCAGTTTGCAGAAAATTATCGGAAACGTGACAAAGCGAATTTAGTGAATTCTGCAGTTGAAATTTTGATCTCTGCACTCCGATTAGTTCCATTACAACACATCTGCAACTAATGTGAAGTCCATGCCTAGTACCAACGTACGATTCAAGAGCATATAATTTAGTTCAGTGGGAGTAATTTTGGGTCTCCATTTCTGGAAGGGTTTGTTTAGAAATTATTATAATTCATTATAGGTGGACATTACCCGGGTGCGGCAAAAGTAACGCCCTTTTAATAATTGTATCTTTATAGTTTTATACAGTATAATTTTTTAGTTTTATATTGTATCATTTTTTATTTTTTAGTTTTTACTGAGAAAGTACTTATTATTTTCTTAAAATGCTGTATTTTTCTTAAAAACCTTATTATTTCTCTTAAAATGCTGTAATTGATTTATTTCCTTCAATAAAAGAGAATAAACTAAAAAGGGCGTTATTTTTGCCGCACCCGTTATATATATATATATATATATATATATATATATATATATATATACTATGTGTATGTATATATGTATATATATCTTTCACACCTTTCATGTGTTCCTTGCCATGATTCCTCGTTTCACGAAGGTCAGACTTGTTGCCCCTCCTCTCAAGTTGATCTGGTGAAGTAGAGAATTGCCAGGTGAGTATGAGAGCTACTCCTCCTGACTATTTTTGTGGGGTTACGCGAATGACGGGATCTATGCTACCAAGCCAAAGACAATGGTAGACCTAAAGGGGGTAATCAACAACATCCCAGCTATTTCCAAAAATTATGTCAAACGTTTGAATGAAGTTGAATAATGTGTTAGGAAAAAATGGCGATTACACTTCACAGGTTGTTTAATTAACGTTAATAAAGTCCTGCGTTTTACGTACTTATTACGTTTGTCTTTGTGTCTACATTCCGGTTTTTTTTAGCTTAGAATATTTATTTAAAAATAGAAACGTTTTTTTTTTGGGGGGGGGGGGGGGGGGGTAATATATATATATATATATATATTTAGTGTTGTAAATACAAATTTTAGTAGGGCGTGAAGTGGAGAAATTGGTGAATCAATAGTTTATTGAAGACGAAGAAAGGAAAAAGTGAAAATAAATTTGTGTAAAATATTTTAAAAATTTTAATTTAAAATGTAGGATACTGATTATGATTATACGTAATTATGATTATGTATAATGTATAATTATGTATATTTATGATTATGTATACCCGCATGCTGATGGTAATTAAATACGACATGCATACTAATAAAAAATGAATCCAAAGTCTCTTCTCAATCTTCGACATTCCTATTTCACTCCTCGTCTAACAATGAGAAATCCGAAAATGCGAATCTTGGAGGAGACAATTCTCAAATCAACATATTCCAATTCCCACTGAATATTTAGGATTTCCCGCTTGAAGCGTGATTTTTTTCGTAGAAAACACCCCTCGTACCCGAAATTGCTTCAGCCCACTTTTTATTTCCGAATTCACGTAGGAAACCGCCTTTCCAAACCTGGAATTCCCATTTCGAGCATTCCCACTTTCGGAGCGTGAATGTGAATGGGAACAGCGCCAAATGAGAAGTAATCTTAACCCACTCGTAGACTGAGGATCAATTAATTTGGACTTTCAGATTCAGTCGCGGTACATTTATAGGTTATATTAACTTAGATTTAGCGAGGTTTGGTTAAGTTATTAGGGTGTCAATGAAATCAATAAAGGTCGTTCACGTTTATTATCATACGAAACACGTCTTCATAATACACCGAAACTGAGACCATTGTTGTTGTTGCTGTTGTTGTTGTTAACCCTTCATAAAGTCATTCTCAGAAGATTTTCTTGTCGAAAATCTTAAATCCCAAATCATTGCGTTAAATTTAGTATATATAAAATTATAGATATGAAAAAAAAAGGTTGGTTTAACCATGTGGCCAAAATTGAAAGATTCAGAAAGTTAAAACATAAAAGAGTAAAATGTTTCTTTATAAGATTTTCAACTTAATTGCTTTGCGTATGTATATGTACAATTGCTTTACAATTTATTTAACATTTTCACAAAAGAGAGAGAGAGAGAGAGAGAGAGAGAGAGAGAGAGAGCGTATAAATTTTTATAAGACATTGAACAAGATATAAAAAAAAAACCTTCCCGCTCTCCCGCGCGCGCAAACCTCATCTTACACGCAGTAAATAACCCGTCCATTTGAGACACGAATCCAAGCTATAAAAACGGAGGTGGTCATTCAGTCAACGAATAGAATCGGACCCAAAGCTTAGAAGGGGGTTCGACGCGTGGCGTAGATCAAGGAGAAAGAATAGGAACCAATTATAAAGGAACTAAAATACCCATCAGAGATATCCATTGCAAAAGCGATGAAGACCATTGGTCATCACTGGGCACGCGCTCCTTAAAAGGAAGATGTTTGCTCTCCTCACACCAATGCTTTGCGGAATAAGACCTACGAATAAAAATGCCCAACCTATAACTTTTCACTTGTTTTATATATATATATATATATATTTTCATCATATATATATATATATATATATATATATATGGGCATCTCGCCTTTTATCTTCATTCCCTGACGAGGTGTAGCTTTGAATACACGAAAGGCCTTGGAATCGTTTTTCTTTTTCCTTGTGAGTTTGCAGCATATATATATATATATAAAATGATGGAATCATTTCTCCTTTTCCCTGTGGGTTTGCATCATTCATTCATTTCACGTGTTTAATTGTGAAATTCATAATATATATATATATATATATATATATATATATATATATATTCCTTAAACTTTATTGTAAAACATTTGATTATTTCACGATGACCAAAGAAATTCAGGAGACTTGAAGTAAAAAAAAAATCCATCATCATGGTCATCATGGATGGGATACCAGTTAAATCTTTCGTTTTTTTTTTTAACGAGTTTATTGTTATAATTTTTAAAAAGCGTAAATAGTTTTTACCATTTTCCTATTATAATACACTAAAAAGTATAAAAAATTTCTTATTGTAACAGGTATAAAATGTCTATCAGAAATACCTACGTACAAAATAACATAAATTAATTCTACAAGAAAAACAGTCGAAAAATTAATAGCACTCCATTCATTTTTGATGCAATGCAAAACTATGAAACAGGATTTTATTCATAATATTAATTCTATACGATCGTGACACGCAGAAAGTAGGGCATCTAACAATTTGTAAGCTATTATATATATATATTTTAGACAATTTTGCCTTTCCCACTCTCCCTGACCACCAGCCGCCACTGTCATATATATATACACACACACACACACAGTAAATATATATATATATATATATATTGAACAATGGCTATTCGTTATAGATATGGAAAGTATGTGACCTACTGCAATATAATGCAACTTTCAAAAAATGTATTTTCTGCCTTTCTTGCAGGGCGGGACACGCAGACGAATTTTGGACCCACATTCGCAAACCTTCTCTGCAACAAAAGAAAACAGATGCGTAAAAAAAAGGTTGAAAAGGGAATACTTTTCGCCGTAGGCAAAAGAGGAGCAACTTGAGAACGGCTGCGCTCCTCTATGGATTAGTTACACATGTCAATCATATTCACTCAAATGTGATAGAGAGAGAGAGAGAGAGAGAATTATATAGTATGGTGTAAAATAATATATATATATATATATATATATATATATATATATATATATATATATATATATATATATAATCCTTTATTTAAACATTTTGTGGATATAAGAAATACTTTATTTATTTCATAAATTTCTAATTATAGACTTAAGCTAAGAATGACTACGTGAGATTCTTTCCTGGATGAGATCATGCATAGATGCAAGAAGAATGCATTGTGAATAACTAATACCAACTTACTCATTCGAAGCTCCGCCCCTTTCTGCAATGACATTCCAAGGCCACGCCCACTTTCCCAATCATTCAATTGCACGTCTTGCATGAACAAATAACCTTTCGCAATTGGCATTCAGTTTCTGATACCTTTTTTGATATCTTTGTTTCGTATGAATCATACGATAGTTATGGATTTTTATACGTGAAATTTGATACGATATATCGTATATAATAGCATATTGATTTTACATATTTGTAAAGAAAACAGGTATAAAATATAGTTTTAAAGGCATTTTTTCTGAGCTCTGATTGGATACGGTGAGATGTTGCTCCACTGCAGTCGACAAGCTTTGCTTGTTGCATGAGCAATATAAAGAAAATGGAGGATCACATCCTACCTCATATATATATGTATAGGTTATATATAATTCGTTGCTCTGATATTACGCAGTTTCCTTATATGTATTTTAAGTATTTTTTATATTATTCATATACTTCATATACTTATATATAATTACGCACAATATAACAGTCACTTTATGCGTCATCTTTGATGTCCTGACGTCACTGAGATGATACATGGTTTTGGCATTAAAATAATTCTGTTTCTCACTCATTCACTGCATCACTGGACAACATTTAATTTCATTGAACTGTTAAATTCCTATATACAAACTGGCTTATAAAAAGTATGCCTGTGTAGTAAGCTTAAATGGAAATAAAATAAAACATTATAAATGCATTTTATTGCCATTTAAGCCCGGACACCATATATATATATATATATATATATATATATATATATATGATGAATAAAACCACGAAGGAAAGGAAACACAGAATGGTGCTCAAGCGCTTTCGTCTAATGACATCCTCAGGAACACGAAAGCGCTTGAGCACCATTCTGTGTTTCCTTTCCTTCGTGGTTCTATTCATCATAAATATTATTCACGTGTTACTTTCGTGAAATAATTTCCATATATATATATATATCGTAAAGAACGACGCTTGTATAGGAGATATTCCGCGCAAGACGAGAAAGAGAAAACAACAAAATGAAAAAATGAAGTACCACCTGGGAATCGAACCCGGGATCTTCCGATTGCCGGTCAGACGCGATAACCACTACACCATGGACTCCACTCTTCCAAATGCCGTAATTCCTCTACATACTCGCAGAAACCAATGCCCCAAGGGGGCACCTCCCGCTTGCCGTAACATTATATACATTCAACTGCAAAGAACACGCAGTATAAATAACGTAAAGAACGACGCTTGTATAGGAGATATTCCGCGCAAGACGAGAAAGAGAAAACAACAAAATGAAAAAATGAAGTACCACCTGGGAATCGAACCCGGGATCTTCCGATTGCCGGTCAGACGCGATAACCACTACACCATGGACTCCACTCTTCCAAATGCCGTAATTCCTCTACATACTCGCAGAAACCAATGCCCCAAGGGGGCACCTCCCGCTTGCCATAACATTATATACATTCAACTGCAAAGAACACGCAGTATAAATAACGTAAAGAACGACGCTTGTATAGGAGATATTCCGCGCAAGACGAGAAAGAGAAAACAACAAAATGAAAAAATGAAGTACCACCTGGGAATCGAACCCGGGATCTTCCGATTGCCGGTCAGACGCGATAACCACTACACCATGGACTCCACTCTTCCAAATGCCGTAATTCCTCTACATACTCGCAGAAACCAATGCCCCAAGGGGGCACCTCCCGCTTGCCGTAACATTATATACATTCAACTGCAAAGAACACAGTATAAATAACGTAAAGAACGACGCTTGTATAGGAGATATTCCGCGCAAGACGAGAAAGAGAAAACAACAAAATGAAAAAATGAAGTACCACCTGGGAATCGAACCCGGGATCTTCCGATTGCCGGTCAGACGCGATAACCACTACACCATGGACTCCACTCTTCCAAATGCCGTAATTCCTTACATACTCGCAGAAACCAATGCCCCAAGGGGGCACCTCCCGCTTGCCGTAACATTATATACATTCAACTGCAAAGAACACGCAGTATAAATAACGTAAAGAACGACGCTTGTATAGGAGATATTCCGCGCAAGACGAGAAAGAGAAAACAACAAAATGAAAAAATGAAGTACCACCTGGGAATCGAACCCGGGATCTTCCGATTGCCGGTCAGACGCGATAACCACTACACCATGGACTCCACTCTTCCAAATGCCGTAATTCCTCTACATACTCGCAGAAACCAATGCCCCAAGGGGGCACCTCCCGCTTGCCGTAACATTATATACATTCAACTGCAAAGAACACGCAGTATAAATAACGTAAAGAACGACGCTTGTATAGGAGATATTCCGCGCAAGACGAGAAAGAGAAAACAACAAAATGAAAAAATGAAGTACCACCTGGGAATCGAACCCGGGATCTTCCGATTGCCGGTCAGACGCGATAACCACTACACCATGGACTCCACTCTTCCAAATGCCGTAATTCCTCTACATACTCGCAGAAACCAATGCCCCAAGGGGGCACCTCCCGCTTGCCGTAACATTATATACATTCAACTGCAAAGAACACGCAGTATAAATAACGTAAAGAACGACGCTTGTATAGGAGATATTCCGCGCAAGACGAGAAAGAGAAAACAACAAAATGAAAAAATGAAGTACCACCTGGGAATCGAACCCGGGATCTTCCGATTGCCGGTCAGACGCGATAACCACTACACCATGGACTCCACTCTTCCAAATGCCGTAATTCCTCTACATACTCGCAGAAACCAATGCCCCAAGGGGGCACCTCCCGCTTGCCGTAACATTATATACATTCAACTGCAAAGAACACGCAGTATAAATAACGTAAAGAACGACGCTTGTATAGGAGATATTCCGCGCAAGACGAGAAAGAGAAAACAACAAAATGAAAAAATGAAGTACCACCTGGGAATCGAACCCGGGATCTTCCGATTGCCGGTCAGACGCGATAACCACTACACCATGGACTCCACTCTTCCAAATGCCGTAATTCCTCTACATACTCGCAGAAACCAATGCCCCAAGGGGGCACTCCCGCTTGCCGTAACATTATATACATTCAACTGCAAAGAACACGCAGTATAAATAACGTAAAGAACGACGCTTGTATAGGAGATATTCCGCGCAAGACGAGAAAGAGAAAACAACAAAATGAAAAAATGAAGTACCACCTGGGAATCGAACCCGGGATCTTCCGATTGCCGGTCAGACGCGATAACCACTACACCATGGACTCCACTCTTCCAAATGCCGTAATTCCTCTACATACTCGCAGAAACCAATGCCCCAAGGGGGCACCTCCGCTTGCCGTAACATTATATACATTCAACTGCAAAGAACACGCAGTATAAATAACGTAAAGAACGACGCTTGTATAGGAGATATTCCGCGCAAGACGAGAAAGAGAAAACAACAAAATGAAAAAATGAAGTACCACCTGGGAATCGAACCCGGGATCTTCCGATTGCCGGTCAGACGCGATAACCACTACACCATGGACTCCACTCTTCCAAATGCCGTAATTCCTCTACATACTCGCAGAAACCAATGCCCCAAGGGGGCACCTCCCGCTTGCCGTAACATTATATACATTCAACTGCAAAGAACACGCAGTAAAATAACGTAAAGAACGACGCTTGTATAGGAGATATTCCGCGCAAGACGAGAAAGAGAAAACAACAAAATGAAAAAATGAAGTACCACCTGGGAATCGAACCCGGGATCTTCCGATTGCCGGTCAGACGCGATAACCACTACACCATGGACTCCACTCTTCCAAATGCCGTAATTCCTCTACATACTCGCAGAAACCAATGCCCCAAGGGGGCACCTCCCGCTTGCCGTAACATTATATACATTCAACTGCAAAGAACACGCAGTATAAATAACGTAAAGAACGACGCTGTATAGGAGATATTCCGCGCAAGACGAGAAAGAGAAAACAACAAAATGAAAAAATGAAGTACCACCTGGGAATCGAACCCGGGATCTTCCGATTGCCGGTCAGACGCGATAACCACTACACCATGGACTCCACTCTTCCAAATGCCGTAATTCCTCTACATACTCGCAGAAACCAATGCCCCAAGGGGGCACCTCCCGCTTGCCGTAACATTATATACATTCAACTGCAAAGAACACGCAGTATAAATAACGTAAAGAACGACGCTTGTATAGGAGATATTCCGCGCAAGACGAGAAAGAGAAAACAACAAAATGAAAAAATGGAAGTACCACCTGGGAATCGAACCCGGGATCTTCCGATTGCCGGTCAGACGCGATAACCACTACACCATGGACTCCACTCTTCCAAATGCCGTAATTCCTCTACATACTCGCAGAAACCAATGCCCCAAGGGGGCACCTCCGCTTGCCGTAACATTATATACATTCAACTGCAAAGAACACGCAGTATAAATAACGTAAAGAACGACGCTTGTATAGGAGATATTCCGCGCAAGACGAGAAAGAGAAAACAACAAAATGAAAAAATGAAGTACCACCTGGGAATCGAACCCGGATCTTCCGATTGCCGGTCAGACGCGATAACCACTACACCATGGACTCCACTCTTCCAAATGCCGTAATTCCTCTACATACTCGCAGAAACAATGCCCCAAGGGGGCACCTCCCGCTTGCCGTAACATTATATACATTCAACTGCAAAGAACACGCAGTATAAATAACGTAAAGAACGACGCTTGTATAGGAGATATTCCGCGCAAGACGAGAAAGAGAAAACAACAAAAGAAAAAATGAAGTACCACTGGGAATCGAACCCGGGATCTTCCGATTGCCGGTCAGACGCGATAACCACTACACCATGGACTCCACTCTTCCAAATGCCGTAATTCCTCTACATACTCGCAGAAACCAATGCCCCAAGGGGGCACCTCCCGCTTGCCGTAACATTATATACATTCAACTGCAAAGAACACGCAGTATAAATAACGTAAAGAACGACGCTTGTATAGGAGATATTCCGCGCAAGACGAGAAAGAGAAAACAACAAAATGAAAAAATGAAGTACCACCTGGGAATCGAACCCGGGATCTTCCGATTGCCGGTCAGACGCGATAACCACTACACCATGGACTCCACTCTTCCAAATGCCGTAATTCCTCTACATACTCGCAGAAACCAATGCCCCAAGGGGGCACCTCCCGCTTGCCGTAACATTATATACATTCAACTGCAAAGAACACGCAGTATAAATAACGTAAAGAACGACGCTTGTATAGGAGATATTCCGCGCAAGACGAGAAAGAGAAAACAACAAAATGAAAAAATGAAGTACCACCTGGGAATCGAACCCGGGATCTTCCGATTGCCGGTCAGACGCGATAACCACTACACCATGGACTCCACTCTTCCAAATGCCGTAATTCCTCTACATACTCGCAGAAACCAATGCCCCAAGGGGGCACCTCCCGCTTGCCGTAACATTATATACATTCAACTGCAAAGAACACGCAGTATAAATAACGTAAAGAACGACGCTTGTATAGGAGATATTCCGCGCAAGACGAGAAAGAGAAAACAACAAAATGAAAAAAATGAAGTACCACCTGGGAATCGAACCGGGATCTTCCGATTGCCGGTCAGACGCGATAACCACTACACCATGGACTCCACTCTTCCAAATGCCGTAATTCCTCTACATACTCGCAGAAACCAATGCCCCAAGGGGGCACCTCCCGCTTGCCGTAACATTATATACATTCAACTGCAAAGAACACGCAGTATAAATAACGTAAAGAACGACGCTTGTATAGGAGATATTCCGCGCAAGACGAGAAAGAGAAAACAACAAAATGAAAAAATGAAGTACCACCTGGGAATCGAACCCGGGATCTTCCGATTGCCGGTCAGACGCGATAACCACTACACCATGGACTCCACTCTTCCAAATGCCGTAATTCCTCTACATACTCGCAGAAACCAATGCCCCAAGGGGGCACCTCCCGCTTGCCGTAACATTATATACATTCAACTGCAAAGAACACGCAGTATAAATAACGTAAAGAACGACGCTTGTATAGGAGATATTCCGCGCAAGACGAGAAAGAGAAAACAACAAAATGAAAAAATGAAGTACCACCTGGGAATCGAACCCGGGATCTTCCGATTGCCGGTCAGACGCGATAACCACTACACCATGGACTCCACTCTTCCAAATGCCGTAATTCCTCTACATACTCGCAGAAACCAATGCCCCAAGGGGGCACCTCCCGCTTGCCGTAACATTATATACATTCAACTGCAAAGAACACGCAGTATAAATAACGTAAAGAACGACGCTTGTATAGGAGATATTCCGCGCAAGACGAGAAAGAGAAAACAACAAAATGAAAAAATGAAGTACCACCTGGGAATCGAACCCGGGATCTTCCGATTGCCGGTCAGACGCGATAACCACTACACCATGGACTCCACTCTTCCAAATGCCTGCGAGTATGTAGAGGAATTACGGCATTTGGAAGAGTGGAGTCCATGGTGTAGTGGTTATCGCGTCTGACCGGCAATCGGAAGATCCCGGGTTCGATTCCCAGGTGGTACTTCATTTTTTCATTTTGTTGTTTTCTCTTTCTCGTCTTGCGCGGAATATCTCCTATACAAGCGTCGTTCTTTACGTTATTTATACTGCGTGTTCTTTGCAGTTGAATGTATATAATGTTACGGCAAGCGGGAGGTGCCCCCTTGGGGCATTGGTTTCTGCGAGTATGTAGAGGAATTACGGCATTTGGAAGAGTGGAGTCCATGGTGTAGTGGTTATCGCGTCTGACCGGCAATCGGAAGATCCCGGGTTCGATTCCCAGGTGGTACTTCATTTTTTCATTTTGTTGTTTTCTCTTTCTCGTCTTGCGCGAATATCTCCTATACAAGCGTCGTTCTTTACGTTATTTATACTGCGTGTTTTTGCAGTTGAATGTATATAATGTTACGGCAAGCGGGAGGTGCCCCCTTGGGGCATTGGTTTCTGCGAGTATGTAGAGGAATTACGGCATTTGGAAGAGTGGAGTCCATGGTGTAGTGGTTATCGCGTCTGACCGGCAATCGGAAGATCCCGGGTTCGATTCCCAGGTGGTACTTCATTTTTCATTTTGTTGTTTTCTCTTTCTCGTCTTGCGCGGAATATCTCCTATACAAGCGTCGTTTTTACGTTATTTTATACTGCGTGTTCTTTGCAGTTGAATGTATATAATGTTACGGCAAGCGGGAGGTGCCCCCTTGGGGCATTGGTTTCTGCGAGTATGTAGAGGAATTACGGCATTGGAAGAGTGGAGTCCATGGTGTAGTGGTTATCGCGTCTGACCGGCAATCGGAAGATCCCGGGTTCGATTCCCAGGTGGTACTTCATTTTTTCATTTTGTTGTTTTCTCTTTCTCGTCTTGCGCGGAATATCTCCTATACAAGCGTCGTTCTTTACGTTATTTATACTGCGTGTTCTTTGCAGTTGAATGTATATAATGTTACGGCAAGCGGGAGGTGCCCCCTTGGGGCATTGGTTTCTGCGAGTATGTAGAGGAATTACGGCATTTGGAAGAGTGGAGTCCATGGTGTAGTGGTTATCGCGTCTGACCGGCAATCGGAAGATCCCGGGTTCGATTCCCAGGTGGTACTTCATTTTTTCATTTTGTTGTTTTCTCTTTCTCGTCTTGCGCGGAATATCTCCTATACAAGCGTCGTTCTTTACGTTATTTATACTGCGTGTTCTTTGCAGTTGAATGTATATAATGTTACGGCAAGCGGGAGGTGCCCCCTTGGGGCATTGGTTTCTGCGAGTATGTAGAGGAATTACGGCATTTGGAAGAGTGGAGTCCATGGTGTAGTGGTTATCGCGTCTGACCGGCAATCGGAAGATCCCGGGTTCGATTCCCAGGTGGTACTTCATTTTTTCATTTTGTTGTTTTCTCTTTCTCGTCTTGCGCGGAATATCTCCTATACAAGCGTCGTTCTTTACGTTATTTATACTGCGTGTTCTTTGCAGTTGAATGTATATATATATATATATATAGTACCTGGCTATGTGAGCTGGAGAACACAAGAAACCAACTCACTACTTCACCAGGCCAGCTCGAGAGGAGGGGCGACAAGCTTGACCTTCGCGAAATGAGGAATCATCGCGCGGAACCTTTGTAAGGGTGTAAGGTAAGGTGTATATATATATATATATATATATATAGTGGCCTACAGAACACCGATCTGATGTGGCTAAGAAAGTAGGTTTACTATAATCACCGAATAAAATTTAAATGAGTAAATAGGGGTCACCAGGTCTTTGCAGACCAAATAATGTTTAATAAGGAGAGAGAAATTGCTTTGTTGTTTTGTGTTTAATTAGGAAAATAAATCAGTTATTTGTTCACAGCAATTAACAGTTCATTAAAGGTAGTTATAGTGATTAACAATTATATAACGGCATTTATACTATGCTAAAGATGACTGATTCTTAGCAATAAAGAATGGTTATACAGTCTAATTGTTAAGTAAATACACTAATTCAGAAAGGCTAATGAGATATGCAGAGGTGAACACAAAATAAATAATGAAGCCTATTGATAACTGAAATAATGAAAGTGCGGTATGGCACAATAAATGAATTAGGTCGGAAAAATGAAATGCATTAAGGGGGCACATAAACAATCGGATGCAAAATAAATGAGTTATATGAAAGAACACAATAACAGGGTGATACAATACTTGAATAGGCCTACTGCGGTCTTAACGAGAGAGTTAGTCTGAAACGGTAATGAAAACACTTTTGGGGCCTACGCGATTAGGCAGAGCTTGTGGAAGCACGACGTAACAAAAACACTGTAGGCCGAGTGAGGGCCGACAAGAGGCTTACCGCGACGCTGGATAATTCTGGAGACTGAAGACCTACGTGAAGGTTTGACCGTACTGCGTTTCGCCGTAGATGACCTTGGATACTGTAGAGGGCCTGTTGAGATACTTGTTGAACGGGCGCCGATCGAATTGTGGTGAAGGAAGAGTGAAGAACAAAGTGGGGTTTGTGGTTTGTAGCCTACTAGGAGGCTTACGGACCTGGGCTTCGAAGGGTTGCTTCTGCAGGCGGAATGGCCTTACCGGCGAGAGGATGAGTGTTGAAAGCCGGTAGAGACTTGTTGAAAAGGGGGTCAACGGAAACTCCTGCAGCAGTGATGTTGCTTCTTGCAGGATGAAATTGTAGAGGGCCTTACTTAATGATAGACTTCGTGTATGCTCGACCGGAACCTTGAAAGAACAGCGGGCCGCTCTCCGGCGAAGGCCGGAGAGCGGGTGGCGTGACGAGTGGTGCTACTGACGAAGGTGCTGAGAGTGAGACGTGACGACCAAAACGGAGAAAATGGCAAGTGAGCGTGATTTGAGAAAGAAATCGCATTTTATAGACCTTGGTGACGTCCTCTGGTGGTCATTTCGGAAAATACCATAAAATCTGTGTTTCCTCCGTGGGCCTGTTTCATGCCCACGTGTGTAGCCTTTGTTTTGATTCCATGATGTTTGAGAACGGCGAGGAAAGGAATTTCCGGTCGGTCTCTACACACACACACACACACACACACACATATATACATATATATATATATATATATATATTGGTAAAAAAAGGGGTTGATGAAAATATATTTGATATGTTTTTCACTTACTTCTGTGGACCACCCTATATACAGTGTGTATATATATATTGTATATATATATAAGTGTATATATATATATGTATATATATTATATGTGTGTATATATACTGAACTACACACATAGTAAACTAATCTTCCACGCTCATAAACAATTTCCTTATGTAGTCTCAAATAAAAAATAAGTCAGGATGGCCAGAAAGTGGCACAGCGCTCAGGCCAACTAATATGGTCCATTGCTCTAACTCCTGTATTATTATTACCAACATCATCGGGGTTCGAACCCCCGGCCTCAGTGTCTTCACATTTTGGGAAACGGCGTTACCCACTGAGCTGCGAACGCTGGCAAGTCGCGGACACATAGAAGAATTATATCATAAATATAAAATAGTCAGTTAAGCAACCATTGCATCGCAAGGCAAATACAAAACTCCATGAAAAATTTTAAGGGCCTATTGCTTTACGATGCAAGTAATGAGAGGCACTTCCGCCGGATGTCAGAAATAATTTCCATATGGAGCTGGGAGACTTACTTTTAACCAGAGGAAAAGAACTTCTACGATAACGAGGGCAGAATAATAAAATGACGAGAGCAGGCTCCAAATACAGCCTACCGCAACTCGTAATTGCGTACCAAAGAAGCAATTTGTATAGGCAATAAAAAACTGGAAGTATTCACAAAGGAAACTTCTCACAAAAAGAACTTTAAGTGGAAGACAAAAGAAAAATATCAAGAAAACATCTAGTCTTCGTGTTGCTTTGAAACCTTAAACAGCCTTTCAACTTGTCTCCGTTCGCCTATAGGCCTATTCCGCCGCCCCTTCATAATACGGTATTCGCATATTCATTTTCAACTTCGAAATACTTTTTGCGCATTTCTTTCTCACGTAATTATTTTATTGTCTCGCATTGCTATCATTCACATTTGCTATCATTCACATTTGCTATCATTCACATTTGCTATCATTGACATTTGCTATCATTGACATTTGCTATCATTGACATTTGCTTCCTCTAATTCAATCACTGTAGCCTCAACATTGTAAATTAATCACTTGTATTTTCCTGTAGCATTTCAACCTTGCAACATTCATTAATTGTTAACCATTTTTACCATTTATCTCTTATTGTAATTAAAGTGAAAAACTGCGCAACATATTTTTTCCTTGACTCAGAGAGAGTACGAACAATCCGGTTACCCTATAACTATATCAACAAATTTAAATTTTTATTAATTATATCTTCAGCCTATTAAATTAACCACAACAGTAACCAATGATATTACAATACTCACCCGTCTATCCGTAACTCACTCAACCATGAATTGAGTTAACCGTGATTTACTAATTGTGACCATTATGCACTTATCCTCGATCATGACATCGAGTTAATCGTGATTTAGAGCGGTATTTACATCCACCGCTCGCCTCCCGCCACCCCACAACAATGCGCCTCAGTCAGTGTCTCTACGCGCGATGTTAGCAGAGGAAGAGGTTACAGTCTTTGGGAGCGGATGATCTTGACGTCATGTGGTGTGTACAAACTAATTAATTCTATATTATACTGTAATAGAATAATAGTGTATGTGGTGGCGGGTAGCAGCAGCTGCACCACCCACCCTTCGATGCGGTAAACTGAGTTAACTATGAAATCAGGTTATCCGTGATCATGGACCGCCCCTAAACACGGATAACTGAGTAAGTACTGCAATTGCTAACACTTTCCGATATATATATATATATATATATATATGAAAAATTATTTCACGAAAGTGACACGTGAAAAGTATTTATGATGAATAAAACCACGAAGGAAAAAGAAACACAAAGGGGTGCTCAAGCGCTTTCGTCTAATGACATCCTCAGTGTTCCTGAGGATGTCATTAGACGAAAGCGCTTGAGCACCCCTTTGTGTTTCTTTTTCCTTCGTGGTTTTATTCATCATATATATATATATATGATGAATTTCACAATTAAACACGTGAAATGAATGAATGCTGCTGAATGCTGAATGAATGGGTTTGCAGCATATATATATATATATATATTTGTGTGTGTGTCTGTGTGTGTGTGTGTGCGCGCGCGCCTCGGTGGTGTAGTGGTTAGCATCACTGACTACGAATTCATCAGCCCCAGGATCGAGACCCGGTGACGGCAGCCGGCGCGCAGCAAACCCAGCTGTTCATCCTTCCACACAATAAAAATTGGTTGGTAGATAAATGGGTAAGCTGTGTAGCCTAGTGGTTAAGATACTGGGCTGCTGGTGGGGCGTGGTTCGGATTCCACGTTAAATTGTAGTTCCAAGGTGGAATGACAAGCTTGACCTTCGTCAGGATGAACAATTCGGGCGGAAGCTATACCAAGATAGCCAAACCAAGGTATGTGTATGTCTGTGTATGTCTGTGTGTGTGTGTGTGTGTGTATCTGTGTGTGTGTGTAAGCAACTGGACATAAATGAAGTCGAGTGTGTGATAATTCACAGATGTAGTTGGATAATTTTTTTTGTGAGGTAACACTTTTGATACCTCGAAACATTAAAAAATTATATAAAAAAATTCTAGAAAATTTTTACTATCCGAAAAAAGGTATGTTAGTTCGCATTAGGTTGGGTTACCTTAGGCTAGATCAGTAAGTACCTCACTACTTAATGACAACAAAAAACACCCTTCGAGCCCTCAATTGCGCGTGAAGCACTTCTCGGTTCGATGGTACTGAGGTAGGTTAAATTAAATTAGGTTAAGTTAATTAGGTTTTTAAGTGAATGGATTTTAAAAAATCAATTCTCCGCCAATGCGGAGATGCACACACACACACACACACACACACGTGTGTGTGTGTGTGTGTAAATAAACAAAGATTGCTGCAGCTAAATACAGGGACGTTTTTAACATAGGTGCAATCGGGGCGATGCACCGACGGGCCCCTTACTTTGCAGGCCCCTTGTACTCATCGTAATGCAACAGTCATTAAAGAAACCTAATACAAAACTCAAACAAATATTGATGAGCATTTGTTGGTTTATTTCAAATAACACAAACATTTAAGATTAACACAAATAAGTTATGCTCAATAAAGCGGGTCCCCTCAGACCCTTGCACTGAGAACTCTGAAAGCTTAAAAACGTTCCTGGCGTAAGGTGAGGACAATTTAATTTTCTCTGTTTATTGAGTATGTAAGTTAGTAAATAAAATCACATTTACAGTAGTTAAAAAATGGGATCTTGTGGGTTATAAGTTATAACCCATCATTTACTTCATTTTTTCATATAATACAACAACCCACAAGATCCGGTTTTTCTTATGTAGAATTTAAATCTGAATTTATTTTCTTCTATGGTATTTCTTGCGCAAATTGATATTAACGGAGATATAAGCAATTTTTGGATCGATTAAAATCGATTGAAATAGTATGGTGGTAATTATTCGTTTTAGCCCTGCGGGTCGATTTTGATATGAGCATAGGTTCTTCTGGTGTATTTTGGTGTGTTTTATTCAAATCTGACCTTCATTTCTTGCGCAAATGAATTATTGAATGCCCGGTTAGGTCAACTGTACGCTAGGGCGGATCGAAAATGAGGTTTTTAAACTTTCTTTCGACATTCAAATATGGCTAGTGCGGAAAATATGTGGGTGCTATAGAATTCAGTGGTTCCCAACCAGTTTTGGCTTATGGCCCCCTTAGGAACCTTATTTTTTCCTGTGGCCCCCATAAGCATTATTTTCAGTAGGTAATATGCAGATTTAACTCTATTTTACAAAATAACATTTTCCTGTGGCCCCCTTCAAATGTGCCATGGCCCCCAGGGAGCCATATGGCCCCCGGTTGGGAAACACTGCACGGTATAGATAATGACTGTGCATAAATATTAGTCCTGCGAAATTATATCTTCAGGTGCCACAAAGCCGTCGAAAAAAGTGAAATATAATGATTTTCTTATATTCTGCATTAGTACAATAACTGAAACTTACTTGTTATTATTATATATTAAGTGTTCCAATTACCAAAATAGTTACTGAATTACGCAGCTCTTAGTTTATTTAGATCAATGTTCTTTTGATTAATGATCTAAATAATCCAGAACTCACCACGAGGAGGTGGCTGCGTGTCGAGCTCCACCCATGCCCTCCCAACCACCCATCCTTGCGCATGTTTTTTTCTATTAACGTTTTATTTAAACTTTATATTCAGCTTTACTTTCGAATGATGGCATTTTTTTACGTGACTGAAGTGTTGATCTTATGAAGCCATCTCGCGCGTTCAATCCAAATACTTTTGATGATGCTTCAGTCACTAATTTTACCATTCTTTCTACTACTTGTGTATGACAAGGGAATTTCTCGAATGGAGGGGTACTCTTGTTTTCTATGAATTCTTCAATCTCATTTTCTGTCAGGTGTCTTGTCACAGGTGGTTCAGTGACAATGCATTTTTGCCAATTAATTAAATCAGTATAATCAGTAGCTTCAAATTGAATAACAGGTACTGTGAAACGCCTCACAACTTTTTCCTTGTTTGTTTGCCTTGCTTTCTTTATTCGCCTCCACGCTAATTCTCTTATGGCGCTGCGGTCATCATGAATCATTGATGCTAGAATATTTTCTGGATTTGCAAAAAATGCATTTCTTTGTATGACAGGGTTTACAATATCCTTTACTTCGTCATTCAGTGTTCTTGTTAGTTCAATAGTTTTGAAAACATGTTTTGAGCCATTGACAAAAGACGTACTTTGCTTAATAGAAAACCACATTGGGATGTAGACCTTCATTATAAAAGAAGCAATGTTCATGAGGTTCTCAGATGGACTTACAGTTGAAACGTATAGACGAAGCAAACGATTTGCTGTAGTCAGCCATCGTGAATGTGCCATTTTGCCTGGACTACGATGAGCAAGATCTGGAGAGCAATATCCCTTTGTTATGGCCTGATGAATATCAATTAGATTTTTGGTCGGTGCTAAGATCTTCACAGTCTACAGTTGGTTCCTCAGCATCAATCCTTTCAAACTCGACAATAGGAAGACTCTCACAGTTCTCTAATTCCCTGCCAATAGGACCGGTGAATCCGCGGGGGCCAGATGTTTTTCCATCCAGCTTTGCAACTAAATAAATGGCGTAATGGCAATTCATTGGCATGGAGCTGGCACACTAAATGTTGAACTGGCTTCTTCAGCTTCAATTCTATAAGCCTTATAACGCCTCCCTTTTCTCCAGTGTTGACTGCTGCACCATCGCATCCAATGGCAACAAGGTTTTCCAGGTTCATGTCATTATTTCCAATATACTCAAACATTCCTTTACATATTTCTTCAGCTGATCCAGAATTCACAGAATAATGGCCCAAATAATCTGAACCAGGTTCTCTCACTAAAGTGATATGTTCTTCTGTTACCTTCTTCTGATATACTTTGGACTCTTTTTTTTCTTGGAAGAGTGTAGAATCTTTTCGACCATCAAAATAGATTCCTCTGATTGGGACCTGATTTTGATCTTTCATAATTTCTGATCTCTTCTTTTGTCTTTCTCTTCTGATTTTACTCCTATCCACTACTTCAGATGTATTGTCAATAGAAACTTCTCCAATATCTTGCAATACTGCACTAACAATGAATGCTGCAGCTCGATCTGAAACTGCAGTCCTGTCACAAGCAGTAGCCACTGAAGGTAGATTTGTAGTTTTCCTTTTCTTGAATAATTGTTCTTCAGGTTGTTCGAGCTTTCTCTTCGAGCTAACTGGCTCTGGAAATGTATCGTCTGATATTTCGCCAGATTCACTTTCACTATTTGATGTCGATGATGATAATTCAACATTTGTATCCTGCAATTTCTCCTGTGAAGATTCTTTGGTGAGCCTCACAGCTTCTTTTTGCTTTCTTAGCAACGTAGATGCTTTTTTCTTTGAGAGTGTAATATCTACTCTATCAATAAACAGTTTTCTTTCATCCTTTGATCTAAGAGGAACGTCACTTCTTCCTTTGGAACCGTTTTTTCTTTGGGACAAGAACATTGTGTTAGTACTTTGCACTTGCACGCTGCAATGTCAAAAAGTTTCGTGTGTGCTTCTTTTTTGAACATATCAATCTTTGCTTTGTAAGCTTCAGAATTTTTTCTGCTTTGGTATGGCTTCATAATGACACGATACTTTTCGTGGTAGCTTCTGAACATTGTTTCAATTCGCCTGTCTGACAGAATTGGGACGGAAGCACTTTCCCAAATTGTTTTCAATTTATCAACAACTTGTTCTAATATTTGAGATATTGAAGGATCTTTATTAGTATTCTGTTTCAAATCGTTTCTTACAAACAAGTAATATTTAAAAACTCCTTCGTATGTAGGAAGATTCCTGTGCCACAAATCTTCCCCCATACCAAACATGGGGCACTCAGTTGAGGCCCTGGTTGATTTTGCACAAACTCGAGACATTTTGAAAGTATACAAATCTGAAAAAGAAAGAGCTAATATCAATTATACGTTAATTTCAGTTAATAGTACATGGCAAACTTAGGGCAACACAATACAGAAATGCAAAATATATAAGAAATATAGTTTAGACTATCTGAGTAACGCCAACAACAGAACACCCACCTGCTACGAGAGCGACAGCTACACTGAACCGAGGTACTCACGTGACAGCTGAGTGAGCTGACTATAGAAAACTGTTTTTAGAGAATAGAAACTTTTTTTAAAGGTTGACTGAGCTATTTTTATACAAGTGTGAATAAATTCTTGTCTATTGTGCATCGTGGACTCTTTTGTAATTATTGGTTAAAATCTGCTTTTTTCAATTTTTTTCAATATTGAAGGTCATTGTGGCACCTGAAGATATTAATGTTATGATTTTAAATTTATACCAGCTTATTTCCTCACTACTCCACACATTTTCCACACTAGCCAATTTGAAAATTCGAAAAATGAGTTTTTCACTCCGCCCTACTGTACGCCCTTGATGATTGGTGAGGTTATCGTGATATTTTTGTTAGTTTTAATGAAAATATCACGACTTAACGCAACTAACGAAAATATCACGACAACCTCACCAATCATCAAGGGCGTACAGTTGACCTAACCGGGCATTCAATAATTCATTTGCGCAAGAAATGAAGGTCAGATTTGAATAAAACACACCAAAATACACCAGAAGAACCTATGCTCATATCAAAATCGACCCGCAGGGCTAAAACGAATAATTACCACCATACTATTTCAATCGATTTTAATCGATCCAAAAATTGCTTATATCTCCGTTAATATCAATTTGCACAAGAAATACCATAGAAGAAAATAAATTCAGATTTAAATTCTACATAAGAAAAACCGGATCTTGTGGATTGTTGTATTATATGAAAAAATGAAGTAAATGATGGGTTATAACCCACAAGATCCAAAAAATGTTATATATATATATATATATATATATATATATATATATATATACAGGGTGTCCCATAAGTCCGGCATCATAGGAAAAATAATAAAAAAAGGCAAAACAATAGCTTTTATTTAAGAACGTGCTCAATATGTCTACCATTGTTTTCAATACACAAATTCAGACGTGATACCCAGTCAGCAAGCACACGGTGAATGATGTCAGGAGTAATGGTGTTACATGCCCCAATAATGCGCTGCCGCAAATGTTCAACACTCCTAATTTTCTCTGCGTATACCAGCGCTTTCAAGTGGCCCCAGAGATAAAAATCTAGTGGCGTGAGATCCGGGCTTCTAGCTGGCCATTCCACAGGCCCTCGACGTCCTATCCAATGACCAGGGAATTGTTGGTACAGATATTCCCTTACTTGGGTGCTGTAATGTGCAGGAGCGCCGTCTTGCTGGAACCATGTTGGGAAATTTTCTTCTTCGTTCAAGACACTGGGAAATGCTTCTTCCTTGAGCATACGTAGGTAGGTACCTCCAGTGACATGTTCATCGAAAAAGAGGGGGCCTATGATGCGATCCTTCCAAATGCCACACCATACCATCACCCGAGATGCACCTTGTTCCTTTGAAGAGGTATACCAGTGAGGGTTGTTTTGAGACCAGTAGCGGGTGTTCTGTCGATTTACCTCACCATTTCCATAAAAAACAGCCTCGTCACTGAACAGAATGGTGGACGGGAAATTGGCATCCCGAGCATATGAATTATGGTTTGTAGAAATAGAAAAATATGAATTTCTCTTATGATGTCGGACTTATGGGACACCCTGTATATATACGAGGGGCGGTCAGAAAATAAGTTTACACAGCGTATAATTTCGTAACTAAAAGACCTACATTGATTATGGTTGTATCAGGTGAATTCGTTAATCATTGTTGGCAACACTGCACGTCGATTCGGCTGTCATCTACTGTACATTGGTTATGTGAATCAGTTGAACAACAATCAATGCAGCTGCATATTGTTCAACACTGGAACGCTTACGAGCGGCCATTAAACGTAAACGTCCTGGACTGCTCCGTAGGGCAGGGCACTGTTCCAGTCGAGCCGCCATGTTCAACTGACTCGTATAACCAATGTACGGTAGATGGCAGCCGAATCGACGCGCAGTGTTGCCAACAATGATTAACGAATTCACCTGCTACAAACATAATCAATGTAGGTCCTTTAGTTACGAAATTATACGCCGTGTAAACTTATTTTCTGACCGCCCCTCGTGTGTATATATATATATCAGGGCTGGCAGGTCGGACCCTGACCCGGACCCAGATCCGGGTTTAACCCGAAAGTGAGACAAGACCCGGACCCGAGAGTGAATTAGAAAAAAGACCCGGACCCGGCCCCGGCCCTAAAAGTGAATTTTGAAATTGACCCAGACCCAGACCCGACCCGAAAGTGAAGGACCCGCACAGCCGGGTTTTTAGTTTACAAAATTTGTGCGCGCGCCTTTAGATTTGGCAACAATGTATTGAATTATCACTCCACCCTCCAAATGACTCACTGGAAGTGGAGAGTTAACGGTGACGAAAGAATAGCCTAATCCTAATATATTTTATTGTTTGTTTGTGAGTTGTGAATTGAAAAAGAATTTCGACAAAAGGAAAGACTTCTCCAGAAGGAAGGACGAATTCAAACTGTGTCACCGAGTGCGAAGTTTGATGCAGGTGTGATACAGTTTGAAAAATGTCCTCGCCTCGCGAAAAAGAGAGATTCAGCCGGGAAACTGATCCATCAAGATCCCATGAAATGGTGGATGGAAATGGGAGGAGAATCAAAACAGGCAGCCTTGGTAGCATTGTCTACTCCGTGCACTCAAGTTAGCGTTGAAACTAACTTGAAAGATTGTTCTCCGCTCTAAGCTTCATTCTGAACCCGCAAAGAAATGCTCTTTCGCAATCATTATTAGACGCAGTATTGCGTTTGCGATCGAACGGTGTTGGGGAATAAAGTCTTCTCAAATAAAATAGTGTCGAATAGTCCTAATAAAAATATTTCAGTTAAGAAGCGCATATATATATATATATATATATATATATATATATATATATATGTAGAGAAACGACGTAAGTATAGAGGAGTGTTCTGCAGAACATCCTCTATACTTACGTCGTTTCTATACGTTAATATACTGCGCGGTCATTGCAGTTAAATGTACATATTCACGATTTGCGAGGGTGCCCTCTCAAGGCATTGGTTTCTGCCCTATGTAGGAGAATTACAACTTCTGACTATCATGGCTCCGTAGTGTAGTGGTTAGCACGTCTGACCGGCAATCGGAAGATCCTGGGTTCGATTCCCGGGCGGGTGCCTTATTTTTCATTTGTTTGTTATTTCTCTTCCTCGTGTGCAGAACACTCCTCTATACTTACGTCGTTTCTATACGTTAATATACTGCGCGGTCATTGCAGTTAAATGTGTATATATATATATATATATATATATAATGTGTATATTCAAAATAAAAAAATCAGTCAAAAATCAAAAATTCAGAAATCTCTTTCCTGTCTTGCCACAACTTTCAATCTAGGCTATGCCGCTATATGAATATCTGTTTTAAAGGAGTTCACAGAATATGTTGCCCTCAAAATATAAAGACAATATTACTACCAAATGACTTTAATTATTTCACATTGTCGGTTTTATTTTTGTTTTTTTATGATAAACAAAGAATTTAATTTTAATGCAAGAAGATGATAATTTCCATTTGAGTTCACTCAAAAAAATATAGAATTGGTTTTCACAAAATTAATTAAAATTTAGAATAAGGGGGCTGAAGAAAGCAATCATACATCGTACTTTGCCCCTTAGCAATGCATGTATAACTATACCTAGTTACTATTAAATATTAATACAATTAATATACCTACTTTCAAACATTTCCAAAATCGGATTAATTAATATAGTATATGATTAGGCTACTACCGTATAGCCATATAATGTTTTACTATGTTTCAAAAAACATGTTAATGTAGCTACGGTAGCAGTCTTATTACCTACCCTATACCAAATTATAATTATTACATTTTTAATAATGGACCCGGCCCAGACCCGGGTCATATACTGAAAGACCCGACAGGACCTGAAAGTGAACTTTCGGGTCCGACCCGGACTCGGACCCGAAAGTAAATTAGAAAAATGACCCGGACCCGAAAGTAAATTAGAAAAATGACCCAGACCCAGCCCTGATATATATATATATGTGTGTGGGTGCTACTATAGCGTGATTCCTACCTCGATTCGGCGGTCTACCTTTTAATTATAGCTTCTTACCTTGTTTACTAATTGCTTGTTTACATTCCAATGCCCATCGCCCTTGACGATTGGTTAGGTTTAGTCATGATATTTTCGTTAGTTTTCCGAAAATATCGTGACTAAACCTAACCAATCGTAGGTAGACCACATACTATAGTAGCACCGAAACTATTTTTTAAATAAATAAAATTGAATAATAAATAGCATTTTATATTTATTATATTTTCATTTATACCTTGGATAGGAATCACACTCTACAGTACTGTAGTTTCGAACCAAAACGGGTAGGAATCACCCTATAGTATCGAAGTCACCGGTAGGAATCACGCTATAGTAGCACCTGTGTGTGTGCGTGTGAATACAGTTCCCTTTAAAATAGTGCCCAGTTAGATTACACTGGGTGAAACTGAAATTAGTTAAGTTGGTTAAATTATAATTCTGCTTCTAATTAGATTGGGTTGGAAGCCTTTTTATGAAAACTTATGATAGTTAATGGTAACAATATGTTAATATTACAGAGAAATAAACTAAAGGCATGGAAAAAAGGAAGTTTTGAAACTGCAGAGATTCTAAGTGCTTGGTCCAATTTGTGTAGAGCAAACCTGAGGTGATTGGAAGAGGGTACAGTTATGTTGCCTTCGGGGGAAGAACAAAAACGTGCGTTGCATCTTGGTACTAAAGAATCATGCGTCCTGACCTACAAAGATAGGACTGTCTGCAATACAAACTAACGATATAGGCACGGAAATGGACATGAATCCCACTGTTCATAGGATTATGAGAACGTTAGTATCATACAGGGTGTCCCTAAAGTCTGGACACATAGGAAATATCACTAACTATAACTAACTATATGTTATTATTATTATTATTATTATTATTATTATCTTAAATTCATGCAACTGAGGCCTAAGGTAGGCCCACATCGAATCAGCAACCCTGAGGTAGGACCAAATAGGACCTCCAAGTCCATAACTTATGGACTTGGAGGTCCTATTTGGTCCTACCTCAGGGTTGCTGATTCGATGTGGGCCTACCTTAGGCCTCAGTTGCATGAATTTAAGATAATAATAAAATAATAAATAATAATAATAACATATAGTTAGTTATAGTTAGTGATATTTCCTATGTGTCCAGACTTTAGAGACACCCTGTACATTGATCTCCTGTGTACTTGACAATGATGCCCCGAGCTGCTCGTACCCTGAATGAATGTATGGACGGAACGGTGCTTTGCATAAAGCAGTGAATACTTTCTTCTGTATTACACCTAATTTATTGATACACGTCTTTTGAACACTGAGAATAATATATATATATATATATATATATATATATATATATATAGTGTTATAAATGTTCATTTCGTTTCAACTTTTGCGTTAGTTTTCAGTCGTGCTAATTTTTTACCCACTTGCACCTACGGCTCATATTTATCATATTTTCAATTTTGCCATCACTTACGCTTGTGTTAAAGTAATGTGTATGTGGAGGCGGGGGCCATTAAAGAGTTTAGATAAAGCCCTTTTTTACCTGTACACAATAATTATTTTTTTGAATTTCACCCTCGTTACAATTTTAATTAAAAAACTCGAAATCAAATAACTCCTACTTCATGCTGAGGTTACCTCAAGCTTTTACACACCCAGTGATTTGCTTTAGGTTTGGTTAGGTTAGGTTAAGCTCACTTATGTTACGAAATATTAGCCATTTTCATTTGGCATCTTTTCCCAAATTTGGATTTCTCACTTCGTGCATCTTTATTTGCAGTTCGCTATGGGAATGGGTATGACATTGAGTGATATATATATATATATATATCGGGTGGCCCAAAAAAAATGGCACCAATTTTGAGAAGTGATATCTCAATAACCATTGCAGCTAGGGACTTAAAAAAACAATCAAATGAAAGATAATTCTTTTCTCTTTAAATACTTATTCTATGCCTTGATGGTTATAAGCCTATATAATGCCCGAAATTGGCTTCCAAAAAAAATATTAAAAAAAAGTTGCGCATTTATATTTATTCCTTGATCCTAATTTTAAATGAAATTTTTCTATTACAGACCCCTCAAGATGGGATTGAGAGAATCTGATAAGAACATTATACAAGCACTACGTGAAGAAAAAGGATATTCATTAAACAGAATCCTTTACGAATTTCCAAATAGAAATTGGAAAAAAAGAACTGTGGCACATTTTTTACAAAAACTTAAAGAAACCGGCAGCAGTCAACGGCGTCTGGGAAGTGGTCGACCAGAAACTATTAGAACGCCAGAAAACATTGAAAAAGTAAATGAAATGGTTTTAAGTCAAGAGGAACAACCGGGAACAAGTAAAAGTGAACGTGAAGTTGCGAAAGAAACCGGGATTTCACGTTCATCAGTACAGCGAATTATTCGCTGTACAAGTAAAAGTGAACGTGAAGTTGCGAGAGAAACCGGGATTTCACGTTCATCATACAGCGAATTATTCGCTGTACTGATGAACGTGAAATCCCGGTTTCTTTCGCAACTTCACGTTCACTTTTACTTGTTCCCGGTTGTTCCTCTTGACTTAAAACCATTTCATTTACTTTTTCAATGTTTTCTGGCGTTCTAATAGTTTCTGGTCGACCACTTCCCGGACGCCGTTGACTGCTGCCGGTTTCTTTAAGTTTTGTAAAAAATGTGCCACAGTTCTTTTTTTCCAATTTCTATTTGGAAATTCGTAAAGGATTCTGTTTAATGAATATCCTTTTTCTTCACGTAGTGCTTGTATAATGTTCTTATCAGATTCTCTCAATCCCATCTTGATGGGTCTGGAATAGAAAAATTTCATTTAAAATTAGGATCAAGGAATAAATATAAATGCGCAACTTTTTTTTGTATATTTTTTTTGGAAGCCAATTTTGGGCATTATATGGGCTTATAACCATCAAGCCATAGAATAAGTATTTAAAGAGAAAAGAATTATCTTTCATTTGGTTGTTTTTTTAAGTCCCTAGCTGCAATGTTTATTGAGATATCACTTCTCAAAATTGGTGCCATTTTTTTTGGGCCACCCGGTATATATATATATATATATATATATATATATATATATATATATATATATATAAATTTCAACCTTTGAAATGTTCCGTGCGCGATGATGATTCCTCCTTTCACGAAGGTCAAGCTTATCGACCCTCCTCTCAGTGTATATATATATATATATATATATATATATACATATACATATATATATACAAAGAACGACGCTTGGCCGCACAAGAGGAGAGAAAACGAGCAAAGAAAAATGAGACACCTCCCGAAAATCGAACCCGGGATCATCTGATTGCCAGTCAGATATGCTAACCATTACACCAAGAGCCTCTAGGAATTAGAATTCGTAATTCTCCTACGTACGAGCGGAATCGAATGCCCTTTGAGGGGGCACCTTCTCATGCAAACGACACACAGTATAATTAATGCAAAGAACGACGCTTGTTTTAGAAGAGTGTCCGCGCAAAAGGAGGAGAGAAAACGAGCAATGAAAAATGAGGCACCTCCCGGAATAGAACCTGGGATCATCCGATTGCCAGTCAGATATGCTAACCATTACACCTGTGTGTCGTTTGCAGTTAAAAGATGTATGCATATGTTACGTTTTTTTTTGCGAAATCGGTCTTTTTGCAAATTCTCCGGTCAGTTTGCAAAGAAACCAAAACAATAGTAATTTTACAAAATTACCTTAAATGTTTGATCATTTTGCAAAAACACAAAAATCGGTCAATTTGCAAAAAAAACACAAAAATCGGCCACTTTGCAAAATCACCAATAATCTTGGTGTATTTGCAAAATCTCTTGTTCTAATACTGTAGAACCTTCTAGCTCCTAACCTAACCTAACCACAATGACACTGTTGGTTAGGTTAGATTAGGTTAGGAGCTAGAAGGTTCTATAGTATTAGAACAAGAGATTTTGCAAATACACCAAGATTATTGGTGATTTTGCAAAGTGGCCGATTTTTGTGTTTTTTTGCAAATTGACCGATTTTTGTGTTTTTGCAAAATGATCAAACATTTAAGGTAATTTTGTAAAATTACTATTGTTTTGGTTTCTTTGCAAACTGACCGGAGAATTTGCAAAAAGACCGATTTCGCAAAACAACCGTAACATATATACGGCATGAGAACGTGCCCCCTCAAAGGGCATTCGATTCCGCTCGTACGTAGGAGAATTACGAATTCTAATTCCTAGAGACTCTTGGTGTAATGGTTAGCATATCTGACCGACAATCGGATGATCCCAGGTTCGATTCCCGGGAGGTGCCTCTTTTTTCATTGCTCGTTTTCTCTCCTCTTCTTGTGCGGACACTCTTCTAAAACAAGCGTCGTTCTTTGCATTAATTATACTGTGTGTCGTTTGCAGTTAAAAGATATATATATATATATATATATACATATATATATATATATATATTTTACACGTTGGTGGTGTAGTAGTTAGCGTCGTTGACTACGAATCCATCGGTCCCTGGATCGAGACCTGATGACGGCAGGCGGCGTACAGCAAAACCCAGCTGTTCATCCTTCCACACAATAAAAAAAATTGTTTGGTAGATAATAAACTGTAGGTCTAAGGTGGAATGCAAGTTTGACCTTCGTCTGAATGAACAATTCGGGCGGAAGTTAAACCAAGGTTAATCAAAGTTATATGTGAGGCTGTGAGGGGTCAATCGCAGATCAATCCTGAACCCTCTTTCGAAGTCATTAACTAAGATCATATATACAGTAGACACCATGATGATTGTCCTTAAACTTGCTAAAAAAGAATATAATTTGCTGAAACCAAGTTGTCAGGATAAGGTAACTGTGAAAAATAAATCGGTATGATTTCACAGTGTCACGAGGGAGAGGTTCCCAGGAATTGACAGATTTCGCAAGAGGTCCAATTATTTACTGGACTTTGGAAAAGCAAATGAGTCTCGGTTTGCTTCATCTCCAGACAGCGGGTGCGTGTGGGTATGGGGACGTCCATTCCAAGAATTTTCTCTAAGGCATTTGTAAGTTATTGTAAAACACGGGATTTTCTGTAATGGTGTGGGGTGCAATTTGAACCAATGGACGAACAGAGCTAGTGATCTATGCAAGAACTGTTAATTCAGCCAAATATGCAAAGACCTTGAAAGAGGGGCTGTTACTACCTATTTAGTGCAATGAAAATGTATCTCCACACCAGAGTCTATTCATGGAAGAGGATGTCCCAGCTCACATCGTGTGTGCTACGTCTTCCATGGCCAGTAGGGCATATCATACTTTTCCGAGTCCGAATTTCACTCTGGCTAATATGTATTTTTATGTAAAATTTAATTCTAAGAGGGGTTTCTTTTCTGCAACTTTTCCCAAAAATCGCGTTATCATGGTCAAAATTGCGGTTTTCTGTTCTATGTTGAAATACCGAATATTCAATTGAACACAACCTCATATTTTTAACCCTTTGTCGTAATTTGTTGCCATTTAGACACATTAACTTTGCTTAACTCTTACACAGGTTTAATACATACATACATAAGAAAAAAATCTACTCCATTTGAATCTTTGTAACCATTTGGACGCAGAAGGCGAAGTTCAACATTCTCTCAATAGATGGCTCTGAGCAATTACGCCAGTTATAATTGTGAAGTAGAAGTGAGTGGACGCCATTTTTTTCGGTAAGGCCGGTCATCTTTCCAAAGACAAGGTTTACTTGGCCATAGATGGCATGAAAGTCTGGAGGGCGAAGGAGGAAGTAATGGCCTCATCAGTTGAGGCTCTCACGCAGAGGTCAGAGGAGGAGAAGATCTCTGGGATATTCTTTGATGGCAAGCAGGATAGGAACACAAAGGTGTTGAAATATGACGAAGTGACAGGGAGATTTCATCCTGGCAAAGTGATCGAGGAGCATTACACTATCACGTGGGAGCCTCAAGGAAAGTACCTCTTCCATTTCACTCCTGAGGAACCTGAGGAAGGAGAAAAGCCTGCTCATAAGATCGCTCAGGGCCTGCATGAGTGGCTTCTGGATCACGGAGCTGACGAGAGCCTTGTAATGATTGGAGGAGACTCTACCAACACCAACACGGGGTGGTCTGGAGGCACCATAGCCCTATTGGAGAAGATGCTGGGTCGCAAGTGCCACTGGATGATCTGTCAGCTCCATGTGAACGAGCAACCCCTGAGGCACTTAATCATCAAGCTGGACGGCCTTGTAACTCCCCGGTCAGGCTTCAGTGGGCCTATTGGAAAACTTCTTGAGAAAGTGAATGAATTTGAGGTCAACTTCAACTTCAAACCAGTGGAAGGAACTGAAGATATCATAGAGCTGCCAGTAGAGATAGTCAAATCTCTCTCCACAGACCAGCACAACTGCTATCTTCTGATCAAAGTCATCAAGTCTGGAAGTCTCAGTCCACAGTTGGCTGGTCTCAAGTGCGGACCTCTGAATCAATCTAGGTGGCTCACTACTGCACAGGCCATCTTGCTGTTGTGGATGAGGGAGCACGGACTGAAGTGGGAGGTGTTGAGGAGGCTCGAGGTCATCGTGAAGTTCTGCCTTAACTTCTACTTCAAAATGTACTACGACATCAAAGTGAAGCACCACCTCAAATTTGGTCCTGCACACGTTTTTTCAAGCCTGAGGCTGCTGAGGAACCAGACTACCGAGGTCAGGAACATCATCTCTGCTGCAGTGATAAGAGGAGCTTACCACGCACATCCTAAGAACATCCTGGCTTCATTCCTGTGCAGTGAGGATGAGCATCAGAGAGCTTTTGCTGTGTGTTAATTTATTTATTTGTTGGGTTCAAAATCCCAGCTGAGCCGTGAACGGCCAAATTCTAAAGGGCCAGTGCTACCTACAGCCCAAGTTAAGCTAAAATTAAAACTTACGGATTTGAGATCCTATTAGGTCCTACCTCAGGGTTGCTGATTCGATGCGGGCCTACCTTAGACCTTTGTTACATGAATTTAATATAAACAAAAGGGGTACTATTTATGGTCTTCTTTCTCAACCTTGCAACAACAACGCAACCTGGACTATTGCACGATGCAACAATCTTGTATCTAAACAACCAAACTGAATTGCAAGAGAGCTCTCTAACAGACCACACCCTGTACGTAAGACATCCCACAAACGAGTAGAAAGAACGCGCAGCGCCCGAAAATGATGCCAACAGTGTGACCAAACAATGATGCCACAAGAGCTAAAAAATGCTAGCTCTAAATTAAGTTAATTTTTCACTAACCTTACAATTATGAGATGGATATATACACACCTTAACTTAATATATACAAGCAATGCTGCATCAATCAGCTTAGTCATCATATCGCCTTGGGACAACAATGGTTCTTCCTCTTCTAGATTTTCTAACACTCCCCACCGAAGAGGCATTGTTGTCATTACCTTCTGCAAGGTTAGCCAAGCCTTCTCCATGAGGCTGTAACTCAAATGTTTCATCTTGACTATCTGTGTTTTTGCTGATTTCTAAAGCATAGAGTTTTTGTATAGGTCTCTTTAACTTTCCTCCTGAAGTCTTTACCAGTGCAGACCTAACTAAATTGTCTTTGCCAACAAACAACTCTTCAATTATGCCAAGCTTCCAGCATTGCCTTGGTCTTTCATCCCAATCATTACCACTTCTCCCACCTTGATACAATTTGCATTGGAGCCCTTTACCTTGCCTGATGGGTAATAATTGAGTTCTGGCAAGTATTCCATCTGCCACCTCTTCCATAACTGATCTTGTAGCTCTTCAAGGTACCTGAACCGTCTGGTTAACTCTCCTTGACTGCTCTGGATAGGCTGCAAGTCTTCTGGCACACTGGGACTTGATGTTAATCGTTTACCACAAAGAAAATGATGTGGTGTCAATGGCTCTGCATCCTGCATACTGTTGTAAACAAAAGTGATAGGCCTACTGTTCACCATTGCTTCTACTTCACATAAAACAGTGCAGAATTCTTCTTTGCTCAAATGAGCATTAGCTAAAAGTTTCTTTAATGGACACTTTACACTTCTCACTAGCCTTTCCCAAAATCCTCCCCACCATGGTGCTCTCTCAACAATAAACTCCCACTGTACCCCTTGGTGTGAAAAGTAGGATTGGAATCCTTCCTCTTTTAACAAGGACCAAATTTCTTGGAGTTGCTTTGCAGCCTTTTTGAAGGTTTTTGCATTATCCGATATGATTTTATTTGGGAAACCCCTTCTGTTCACAAACCTTTTAAAGGCCAAAAGAAATACATCACTACTTAAGTTGCTTACCAACTCCAAATGGATTGCTCTGGTGGTAGCACAGGTGAAAAGACATATATAACCTTTGTTAGACTCCCCTCGCTCATACACATAGACTGGCCCTGCAAAGTCTACTCCCACTACATCAAATGGGGCAGTATAGACACACCGTTCTCTTGGAAGTGGAGCCACCTTTTCATAATAAGGCTTTGCACTCCAACGCTTGCAAACCACACATTTATGCACGACCTTTTTTACTACTTGTCTAATTTTGGGAATCCAAAACTGTTGTCTGATCTCTATTATCACTTCTCTAACTCCAGCATGTAACAGCTTATGATGAGTATCCAGGATCAAAAGGTCCACAAAGTGCCCCCCAGAAGGTAGCAAAATTGGATGTCTTTTCTCCTCTGGAAGCCCAGAAAACTGTAGTCTACCTCCTACTCTCAATAAATCCTGATCCAAAAACACATCCAAACCCTTGAGCGCAGAATGTGTGGTAGAACCTGTAATGGATGGCTGGTGAGCAATTCTCTCTCTTCACCAAATTTTTCCTTCTGCATATATACCACCCAGTATTTCCTGGCTTGCTGAATCTCATTACTGTTCAGAATTCCTTCCCTTCTTGTTTCTCCCTTAATGTTGTTGGTAAATCTATATACCCATGCTGTCACTCTTAACAATCTTTTCAGACTGCTAATGTCCTCAAGCCTCAATATGGGGTCCTGCTGCATAACTTGACAACTGTTCACAGTGCATTTTCTCACCTCACTCACCCATGCTTCTTCAGCCTGGCATTCTCCTACAATAGGCTGATTAGAAGGCCAGTTTTCACTTCCAAGTTTTAGCCACTCCGGCCCATTCCACCACAAACTTGACTGTGCAAGATCTTTCACTGAAATTCCTCGTGTTGGTAAATCAGCGGGGTTTTGGGTGCCTGGACAATGCTTCCATTGCTTGGGATCTGTGTGCGCTTGAATTTCCTCCACCCTATTGGCAACAAATGGTTTCCATTTCCTTGCCTGGCTTCTTAACCAGTGCCAAACTATAGTGGAGTCTGTCCAATAATAGCTTGGAATTTCAGAGAGGGCCAAAGACTTTTGCACTATAACTGCAAGCCGACTAGCAATAACTGCACCCATCAATTCCAACCTTGGAACAGAAAGCCTTTTCAAAGGTGCTACTCTGCTCTTTGCAGCAACCAACCTGCAACTTACTTCCTCTTGCAATGCGCCTCTTATATAAATACAAGTTGCATAGGCTTCCTCACTTGCATCACAAAAGATGTGCAGCTCCAAATTGTCTGGACTATTGTTCAACTCTCCAAAGTACCATCTTGAGATTTCAATGTCTCCAAGATGTGCCAATTCTTTGAACCAATATTTCCACCTTACCACCATATGATCAGGTAACTCTTGGTCCCAACCAAGTCCAATTTCCCAGAGGCTCTGAAACCAAATTTTTAACTTTATCACAAATGGAGCCAGGAATCCAAGAGGATCAAAGACCTTTGAAGCCAAACTAAGAGCTGTACGTTTTGTCCACCTTGTCTCATTCTCAGCCAGCTCTACTAAAGATTTCCCATTGAAGGTAAACAAATCATCATCTTGCTGCCAAACAATGCCTAGCACCTTTGCGTCTATTGCCCACAACTCCTTAATACCAGAATCCTCAATACTTTCTGCTGCATCAGGTACTACACAGGAATGACTCATAAACTGTTGTAATTGCGAATGATTGGTCTGCCATTTTCTAAGCTCCATGCCAGCCTCCCTCATTATAGCTCTAGCCTCCATGAATATCTGTTTAGCCATTTCTGTATTATCCACGGAACACAGCAAATCATCAACATAAAAATTTTTCCTTTTGTGTTCAATAGTGTTAGGATAGACTTCAGAATATTTCTTAAAATGGTACTGCATAGTAGCTGCCAACAGAAATGGACTAGAGCTGAGGCCAAACAACACTGACTTCATTCTATATGCTTGAACCTTAGGTTCATTTTCCAACAAGTCTTTCGTATCCACCCACAGATACCTTACTGCATCTCTGTCCTCTGGTTTTAACTTTATCCGCAAAAAGGCTTGCTTCACATCTGCAGTCAATGCTACTCTACCAAACCTGAATCTCAGTAACAAGGAAAATAAATCTGCATTTAAATTTGGCCCAGCATCCAAACAGTCATTCAAGGACACACCACCTTTGTCCTTGGCTGAGCCATCAAAAACTACCCTCAGTTTGGTGGTAGTTTTGTCTCGCCGTACCACTGCATGGTGTGGCAGATAATGTGCCTCCTGGCTCACCAGCTCACCTTGCACCCTTTCAGCATAGCCCTCCCTTACATAACTTAGGATGGCCTCATTGTATTCAATTAACAACTCCTCATTTTTTTCTTAGCCTGTACAATGAAGTCTCCAACCTCCGATTAGCTAGCTGAAGGTTTGAACCAAATTTGCAAGAATCCTTCCATGGTAGGCCAACTTCATAGGAACCATCTCTAAACCCAATCCCTTTTTCAAATTGCTCTAAAACATCATTGTTCACTATACTTGCCTGTTTGTCCTTTATGCCAATAGATTCAAGTTCCCAAAAGGCTTTCAAATGCCTTTCCAGACCATGGCTGTTCTCCTCAATCTTAACAAAAAGAGCCTTAACTTCCATTTCATTGCAATAACTACCATGTAGCATCCAGCCTAGCTTACTTTCGATAGCTACCGGGCCTCGAGATGTGCGGACAATATTACCAGTGATGAAGTCCCAATAATAGTCAGCTCCAATCAAAAGACTAATATCTTCTGTTCTTTCAAACTTATTATTGCCCAAATTAATTCCTTTAACTTGCAATTCTTGGACACATGCCATATCTAAACAAGTAGTGACTGGAGCACAAAGTTCCTCAATCTCTACAGCTTGGACCTTGATAGTGGGACTTTGCGGTAACAACCCTTTAACCAGAACTTCTACCTTCTTAAATTTGGTTCGGTTTTGAACGGAACCCCCAAACCCAGAAATTCTTAAATTTTCCCTCTTAAGTTCTTTAAACTTCAATTTTCTGGAAATTCTGGTCTTAATAAAACTACACTGGCTACCACTATCAAACAACACTCTTACAGTAGCTTCTCCCTCATTCCCAATTAATAATGCTGCAGTTGTTTGCAATAATCCCCCTTTACTTTTACTCCCTTGCATAGCAGTGGCATGTGCCACTGATGTCTCTACTTCTGGGGTAGGCCTACTAGGAGTGTTTTCACACAATAATGGCTGATGCCTACCATGACATTTTTTGCACAACATTTTAAACTTACAAAACCTTGCTCTATGACCTTTCAAAAAACATTTAAAAATGCTGTGGACTTAGTTACCCTGTCCTTTCTCTTCTCAAGGGGTAAAGCCTCAGCCACCTCACATTTATATGACTTGTGGTTGCCTTCGCAAAATATGCATTCCTTGATTCCCTTTAATTTATTCTCAGAGGATGCATGTAGAGCTGACACTGTACCTGGGCTATTCCTTTTTGTGGAAACTTTGGTGCTGTGCCTGCCCTTGTCCCCTTGTTTACCATCCCACTGTGCAAACTCAACTCCCTCTCGTCTTGCTAATTATGTGCCTAAAAGACTTAACATCTGCTGAAGGGGGATGTACACATGTTCTGCAGAGTGTCCCCTACTTAATTCAAGCAAAATTGAGCTAGGCAATTTAGACTCCAGTGTAGGAACCAACATTATACCATACCTTTCCATTCCTACACCCAAGTTGTCCAGGGACCTAGTTCTAATTTCAAATTCATCATATAACTGCCGTAACTCCTTGACACTATTAGGATTATTAACAGGAGGTATAGCTAAAGTGCACGGAGGTGGCTTTTAATTAAGATCTCTGGCTTACCAAACCGTTTCTTTAATATATCCCAAGCTACATTATAATTAGCCTCTGTTAATGCTAATCCTGCTATAGTCTTTGCTGCCTCCCCTTCCAAGAGGGACCGCAAATAATTAAACTTCTCCACGGCACTTAACACTTGACTAGAATGAACTGCTGATTGAAAACTGTCTGCCCATCCTTGCCATTCCTGAATACTCCCAGAAAATGTTTTGAGTACAAGCCTCGGTAATTGAACTACAGATCTGTTAACCTTAACTTCACAAACATCATTTGTTGAGTGTTGTGTTTCATTATTAGACCTGGTCTCTAACTGTACTGAGCTGCTAAACTCTTTTGCTCGGAGGCCTACTTTAATTATATCATCAATAATCTCTTCAAAGTAAATTATGTTATTTTCTATTTCATCCTCTTCTATAAGAGCTTCAATTTTAACATTTACCTCACTTAGAGCAACCTTTTCAGTTTCTAATATGGAAAGCTGCGCAGTCACTAAGCGTAAATCCTCTTGCTCTATGGCAGAATCTATAGTGGCAATGACCTTTGTAATTAGACCTTTGTAGGCGCTTCTCCTTTTATAAATTTGTTCAATTCAGATGCACTCATCTTCAATGCAAACAACAATTGGGCTCAATACCAAATGAGCTGAATTGGCAGAAATACTTAACCAAACTGATCAACGCAAATTTTACTTTCAAATAAACTGAATTGCTGGGTGGGGTACTAACCAAACACCAGTATGGAATACCAAATTTTCCACCCCAGGACCTTAATTCAATAATAACCCAAATTAACCAAACCGGTAAAATGTAGGCCAAAAACAACGACAGACGACTGGCCAAGTTTCGCAATTGGGCAACCAAACTTTCTACCCTGGGACCTTAATTCAATAATAACCCAAAATTAACCAACCCGGTAAATGTAGGCCAAAAACGACGACAGACGACTGGCCAAGTTTCGCAATTGGGCGACCAAACTTTCTACCCTGGGACCTTAATTCAATAATAACCGAAAATTAACCAAACCAGTAAAATGTAGGCCAAAAACGACGACAGACGACTGGCCAAGTTTCGCAATTGGGCGACCAAACTTTCTACCCTGGGACCTTAATTCAATAATAACCGAAAATTAACCAAACCGGTAAAATGTAGGCCAAAAAACAACGACAGACGACTGGCCAAGTTTCGCAATTGGGCGACCAAACTTTCTACCCTGGGACTTAATTCAATAATAACCCAAAATTAACCAAACCGGTAAAATGTAGGCCAAAAACGACGACAGACGACTGGCCAAGTTTCGCAATTGGGCGACCAAACTTTCTACCCTGGGACCTTAATTCAATAATACTCAACCCGTCTAGGCCTAACTTGGGCTACAATTTGCACAATCAGAACTTTGCCGAAAAATAGTCACTGACGTTTATATATATTATATATATATATAAAACCTTCGTTAACCTTGGTTTTGCTTCCGTTTGAATTGTTCATTCTGACGAAGGTCAAGCTTGTCACTACATCTTAGACCTACAGTTTAACGTGGAATCCTAACCACCAGCCCAGCGTTTTAACCACTAGGCTACCCAAGGTGCCCACTTATCTACCTACCAAAGTTTTTATTGTGTGGAAGGTTGAATAGCTGGGTTTTGCTGCGCACCGCCTGCCGTCACCGGGTCTCGATCCCGGGGCCAATGAATTTGTATTCAGCGACGCTAACTACTACACCACCGAGGCGTATATACAGTATGTCGGGTTGGCAAAAAAAAAGGGCGACCTTTTAAATCCTTCATATCTCGGCAAATACGGTACATAGAATCATGAAATTTTAGTATGTTTAGTGCTAGGTAATTTTATGGTTTGTATGGCATCTTTTGCATTTTAGCTGAGAAATTGGACTTATGGCGAATATTCTAGAAAAATGTTGCTAATCACAGGTTCAAGTTGATAATTAAAGCTATTTTAATTAACGTAAGCCAACTGCAGGAGGTTTGGACAAGCTTCTCAAGAAAATCGATAAAACAGGAGATATCAAAAGAATACCAGGTAGCGGTATTAAATTTAGCCACCAAACAGTCCTGATTTAAATCCTGTCGATTACGGCCTTTGGGAAAATTTGTCACAGAGAATTTATCGGGTCAAAGTAAGAAATGTCACTCATTTACTACAGCTTCTTCTGGAAAAATGGGATGAACTACTACAAGAACAAATCAATAAAGCCATAGATGAGTTCCGTCCTAGACTGAAAAAGGTTGTAGAAGTTCGTGGTAAACATATCGAGCAGTTTTTTAACATCAAGGTAGCAACATATGTAAGTACTTTGTAACTTTTTATCTGCACATACAATGCAGTAGTAGTGTAAATGGAGAATTTCCAGTGGCATAAAGAAATGTTCAATAAATCCGTAATTTTCATTAGTTTTCTTTGAAATCCGCTTAACGTATAGGAAATTTACTTAGTTGTGGGGTGTGAAAAAAATATTGAAATCTGACCATAACTTTGGATTTTACAACCAAATTTCGAGGTCTCCCATTTTTTTGGCTGACCTGATATATAACTTACTAATAACCTTTTTTATATATATATATATATATATATATATATATATATAAATAACATTTAATAATAACCTTAATTTTATTTCCGCCCGAATTGTTCATTTTGGCAAAGGTCAAGCGTGTTCTCCCACCTTGGAGCTACAGTTTAACATGTAATCCAAACCACCTCCTACCACGGGCGATCAGAAATTACAAAGTCCTCGCTCGGACTCGATCTCAAGAACTCCCGATCAGCAGCCCAGCGTTTTATGCACTACGATGTCCAGGGTACCCATTTATCTACCAATCAATTTGGTTTTGTATGAAAGGATAAACAGCTGGGTGAACTGAGCGCCGCCTGCCATCGCCGGGAATTGAACCAGGGGCCAGCAGATCGTAGTCAGCGATAATAACCACTATTAACCAACCCTTACTTTATCACCCCCCCCCCCCCCCACTCTCTCTCTCTAATTCCCCCAACCCTTTCTTTATCTGTTTACCTTCCACACATCATCTACCTCCTCCTTCATGTCTGGGTGTCTTCCTTCCCGGATGGCCCAAAGTACAAAACGGGTTTCCTTCAGCTTTTAGACTTGTTTCAAAGCGTTAATGAAATCATTCGAAATCAAGTCTCGCTTTTTATTCTTAATCAAAACCCTTAAAAAGGGTTCGAATTAAAGGAATTAAAAATTAATCGGATTCATAAATAGAGTTTTTAAGAGATGTTTTTTGTTTAGCTTAATTGGATTATTTGGATTAAATATAAATCTACTTACGATATCGCATAATGAAAAAAAAAAATTTAAAAAAAAAAAAAAATATATATATATATATAATATATATAATATATATATTTATATATGCGCCTCGGTGGTGTAGTGGTTAGCGTCGCTGACTACGAATCCATCGGCCCAGGGTTCGAGACCCGACGGCAGCCGGCGCGCAGCAAAACCCAGCTGTTCATCCTTCCACGCAATAAAGAAAGTGGTTGGTAGATAAATGGGTACCCTAGGTGGCCTAGTGGTTAAGACGCTGGGCTGCTGATGGGGCGTAGTTCGGATTCCACGTTAAACTGTAGGTCTAAGGTGGAGTGAAAAGCTTGACCTTCGTCAGAATGAACAATTCGGGCGGAAGCTAACCAAAGGTGTGTGTGTGTGTGTGTATATATATATATGTGTGTGTGTGTGTGTACACACCTCGGTCAAAACTGGACACAAATATTGCTCACAGATTTTTTTTTTTTACAGAGCAAAGGTTTTACTTTTTTGGTAAGTCTGTTCAGTCCACACTCCTATTTATGGGACGAGTATCTCGCCGCATTATTGCCAAATATATAGAGTAGAGGATCAACGTACTAATAAGACTTCTCTAAACGTAGTGCAACACTATTGAAATGAAGAATATTTTGATTTATCTTTACTGTTCAAAGTAGTACGAGTAGTTATATCTTTCTCCGCAGTAGCTTGTATTACAGAGAAGGAGGGAGAGGAGTAGGAAATTGGAGACACCAAACGACCAGGGAAGTACTTCGGGGGAGGGGGACGTTAGGCAGGAGACAGGGAGTGCTGGAACTCCCGTTTCTCTTGTCACTGTCCTCCTCAGCTGATCTTTTTCCGTGTCTCATCTACCCTGTGAACAGTCCAGCATCCTCCGAAACACACACACACTTCTCTCCCTCTTCTTTGCTACACATACATGCATCTTAAACCTGCATAATCTTTACAAAATTAAAAAAGAATAGCAACGACTTCAGTAGTCTCGGAGTCCCCTGCGGCTTCTGCTTGATTCACTTTTCATTAACTTCTGCAACATTCGTGACCTTTCCTCAAATTTCCAATTTGTTGAACACCACCTCTCCTCCACCAAACCTCACATTCTTTTCCTCACTGAAATTCAGATGTCTCGGACAACTGACAACAACCCCATTTCTGGACCCTCCTACTTTATACCCAATTTCATTCCATAGGCGGATGTCGTGTATATGTACGCAGCGATCTAATTTGCTCTCGTATTCCCGAACTTGAATCGTTCGAATTCTACACCCTCTGGCTACGGCTTGATTGACAATTCAAACTAAATACATCTGCGCTGTCCACCTTTCTCCTAATTCTATTGATTATCCAAAATTTCTTGATTACTTCCAAAGTGGAATACATTCTATCCTACTTTCCTTTCGCTGAAATCTTTATTTTAGGAGATTTCAATGTTCACCACCACCTTTGACTTTCCTCCCATTTCACTGACACCCTGGTGAACTAGCTTACAACTTCTCTATCCTGAAAGACCTAGAGCAGATTGTACAGCACCCTACTCGTATCCCTGATCGCCTTGGAGATTGGCCCAACATTTTGAATTTAATTTTCACCACTCACCCTTCTTCTTACTCTGACAAACTTTATTCTCCGTTGGGCTCCTCCGACCACAATCTTATATCTGTTTCCTGTCCTATGGCTCTAGTTCAACCTTTGGATCCTCTCAAGAGGAGACGCATTTGGCACTTTGGCGCTGCCGATTTGGATACCCTAAGGTGGTAATTCTTTGATTTCCCATGTAATGATGAGTGCTTGTCCCTCCAGGTGCGTTGAGCGTATCACGGAGGTGATTCTCTCTGGCATGGAGGCGTACATTGCATATTCTATTGCTACTACTAATGCAAAAGAAAACCTTGGTTTAACTTTGCTTGCTTTATTGTTATCCACAAAGGAAGATACCGTCGCCATTCAACTCCTGACTCTCACTCAGCTTATACTGTAGTTCTTCCCGGAATCGTGCAAAATCTGTTCTTCGACTAACCAAAAATTCATCAGACAAAAATGTGAAAACCTATCTAATTCTAATTCTTCTCACTTTTTCTAGCATCTAGCCAATAATCTCTCCAACTTTACTCCCTTTTCATTCCGACGGCTCAGTTGCTGTCCCTTCTTCTGATAAAGCTGAACTCTTTGCTCAGACTTTCGCCTCCAACTCATCTCTGAACGATTCCGGTGATGTTTCTCCATCTCCCCTTCCTCTTGAATCAATTATGTCTGAAGTTAGAATCTCTTCCAAAGGTGTTTTTTTCCTGCCCTATCTGGGCTCAACTCTAGGAAGTCGTACAGTCCTGATGGTGTCCCTCCTGTTGTTCTCAAGGACTGTGCTTCTTTGCTGACACCTTGTCTAGGTAAAATCTTTCATCTTCATCTTTCATTTAGTAATTTTCCTTCCTAATGGAAGTTCGCCTATATGTCCAGAAGAAAGGTGACCGCTCTCAATCCTCTAACTATCGTCCAATTGCTTTGATTTCTTGCCCTTCTTGATTTTGAATCTATCCTTCGTAGGAAAATTCTTAAACACCTCTCTTCTCACAATTATATTTTAGATCGTCACTATGGGTTCCTCAGAAGAGGCTCTGCTGGCGATCTTCTTGCATATCTCTCTGGCTCTAGGTCATCTTCCTTTCGGGATTTCGATGAAACCTTTGCCATTGCACTAGACATCAAAAGCTTTTAATAGAGTCTGGCACAAATCCTTAATTTTTAAACTCCCGTCCTTCGGTTTCTATCCTTCTATCTGCGCTTTCATCTCTGATTTCCTTTCTGGTCAATCTATAGCTGCGGTCGTAGATATCTACTGTTCTTCTCCTAAAACTATCAATAGTGGTGTTCCTCAGGGTTCTGTCCTGTCACCCACTCTTTTCCTTTTATTCATCAATAATCCATTAACTCTTTCAGGGAAAGTGGTTTTAGAAAGAAACCATGTTTTCAGTCCTAACTTCATTGTAAAACCACAATATATACTCCTTTTCCATCCGTCAAACTGTAATAATATTAGCACATGAAAGAAAACATAAACAAAAATAATAATAAAATAAAAGTAGAATAAAATAATAAAATAAAAAAATTGCGTGTGTGACGCAAAGAGTGAAGTCACACTTCCTGTTCTATCCACTCCTATGCCGATGATTCCACCCTTCACTGATCCACCCGCTTCACAAAGCGGCCCTCTCAACAGTCACTCCATTATTCTCGTAGAACGGCTAAGATGCACCTGACCTCTGATCTTTCTATTACCTCTGACTGGGGCAGAGAAAACTTTGTTGCTTCCAATGCCTCAAAAACTCAGTTCCTTCATTTGTCTACTCGTCACAATCTTTCACACGACTATCCCCTTACTTTCAACAATACACAACTAAATCTTTCCTCTTCTTTCAACATTCTTGGTGTTTCCTTTTCTCGTGATCTTTCCTGGAAAGATCACATATACACTAGGGTGTGTCAATTTTGTCAACTTTTTTCAAATCAATTTTGGTAGTGAAAATATAGTCTTTTCATGTCAAAACTTGAAATTGGCCAACCAAAATTAAATAAAATAACTCTTACCTACATCAATTTTATCTTAAAGTTTCAGAAATTGACTCTTTTTACTAAATAATAGGACATAAATTGATTAACTATTCATCTGTCACAGAATTATCCCACTGATCGCATATGGAGTGTTTTCAAGGTCATATAGTTGTTGTACAATGTACAAGTCACAACATGAATAGAACTGTCCCTCACTCTCAGTCCTCAGTTCAGTCAGTTGCCTCTTAGATGTCATAGACGGTGGTTTGCTGTTATTGCTTTTGTACCTACTTCATAGTTATTCTACTAGACGAATACTACAGTTTAACTATAAGTATGGATTATTGATTATTACAATTATTTATTATCATCATATTCTTCTGTCTAATTATGTTGTAATCCCATGAAATATTTTTTTATTGAATTTTAGAACATCGAATGACTAAACTTTGAAACATCGTAATTGATATAAAATACTTAAATGTTTTTCTTTCTTTTCAGATATTCCTAAGATGCCAAAATTGAAGACAAGAGGTCAGTCGTCATGCCACTTGAGCCTGTTAGTCGGTACAGGCAAGGAGCTTCCCGTATTAGAACTACCAACAGTGCGAGAGATGCTGAGACTAGGGTTACTCCTTCGTGAACAAAATACAAAGGATAGAAGGAACTACACAGAGAAAGAGCTTATAAGGGACATGATTCCCCCTCTTCTGCATCAGTGGAAAAAAGCTAATGTGTTATTCAAACTACCTGTACTCAATCAGTATAGAACTATTGAGCTAAAATTAACAAAGCTGTGGCACAAAGCAGTTGAGACATCACTTGGTAAAGGAAAACTAGCAAAGAAAAATAAATTTCTGCACACACTTGATACTCTTCTTGACATTTTTAACTGCCAGTGTCCCATAGAGTTGTGTTCTGAAGCCAATTGTTCTCCCTCATGCAGAAGAGAACCTCACCCTCACATTGGTTGTCGCTGTCCTCGTGAGAAGAAGATCCCTGTTTTGGAGCTGGCTTTCATAAAGGCGCAGAGAACAAAGGCAGGAGGCCAAGGAAGTATGCAGATTGGTTCGGCAGATTATTCAGAAACCAAAAACAGATTGTTATTGCTAAGAAAAAAGAGAAAATCCGAGAGAGGGAAGAAAGGAAGAAAAATAAGAATGAAGAAGCCACCCAAAGAGATGAAGAGCTCTATCAAGAGGTTTCTCACTTCTTTGAAAGCTCTTCAGATGAACAGAAAGAAGCAACATCAGATGATAGCTCCAAAATGCCATCTGAACCTTCGCCGAAGAGAATGAAATACAACACTAAAGACATCTCAAACATTGCCCTTGCCAGTATTCGCCACCATACGGGGCTACGAGACTGCAGAGATTGCCACTGCCGCTTGGATAGATGCAGGCTTCATCAGCCGAGAGGATACATCCTTAGTAATAGATCATAATAAGATAAGAAGAGCACAAGAAAAAATAATGAAGGAAATATCTGATCAGCATGAAAAAGATTTGAAAGAGGAAGGTCTCTCTTGCCTTTTGTTTGATGAAAGAAGAGATGACACAAAAGTTCTCCTAGAGGTAGAGGGAATGGACAGAAAGTTTCCCGGTCTCATCAAAGAAGAACACTACTCTGTGTGTTCCAAACCTGGTGGCCGCTATTTGTTTCACTTTGTTCCTGAAGCAGAAGTAGAAGGCAAGAAACATGCAGAGGCAATTGCTGATCAAATAATATGTTGGCTTCAAGAAAGAAGACTTGACAGTTCACTGCAGGCCGTTGGTGGAGACTCAACTGCGGTGAACCCTGGATGGCAGGGCGGTTTTATGATGCATTTAGAAAAAACTTGGAAGAAGGTTTGTTTGGATTGTATGTGATTTGTACACAGGGGAACTACCTCTTCGTCGTCTCATCCAGGAACTTGATGGTCCTACAAAGAGCAACAACAAGTGGTCAGGCCCCCTTGGCAACATGCTAGATGAAGCAACGGAATTAGAAATAAATACAAAATTTCCAAAGGTCGAAGTAGGCCCTCCCCTTCCAGTGTTGTCTGAAGAAGTTATCAAAGACCTCAGCACGGATCAATCTTACGCTTATCGTATTGTTCAAGCAATCAGATCAGGAGAGTTGCCTCAAAATCTGGCTCTCTTGGAGATTGGACCCCTAAGTCACAGTTGTTGGTTAACTACAGCGATTCGTTTCTGCAGGATTTGGGTTTCCAAACATGCACTGAAGGGCAAAATGCTACAGAATTTGATGTTGATTGTTGAATTTATTATTGGGTTTTATCTTCCTCACTGGTTCAATGTAAAACTTAATCCAATGTGGATGGAGGGGCCCAACTACATCTTGTTTCAATTACAGCTACTGAGAACCCAAAGGAAAGTAGTGGTGGACATCGTGTTACCTGTGGTGAGAAGGTCCGCTTGGTATGCTAGGCCAGAGGCAGTTTTGCAAGCAATACTCTGCAGCCAATGTACCAAAGAGTGAACTGAGGCTGTGGAAATCATTCTAAAGCTTAGAGGAACATCACTAGATGATGACCAGCTGGGAGACTGCTCTGTTCAGACAAGGAAGGTACCTCCGATAAACGTCAATGCCACGAAATTGTCAGAATTAGTTAACTTGAGTTCGGAAGTTTTGGAACCACCACTGATAACATGTATAACAAACAAAGATTTAACACAACTTAAAGAGGCCCCAATGCAAGTGCCAAAGTGGCCTTCTCACACTCAGAGTGTGGAGAGATGTGTGAAAATGGTCACAGAAGCAGCTAGTCAAGTTTACAGTCACGAGAGGCGAGAAGGCTACATCAAAGCGCAAGTAGCAAGCCGAATGCTGATGTCAAGGAACCGCAGCAAAAAGGACATAACTGCATTGGTTACTTTCAAATAAAGACTCTGAATGATATCTTATTGCCACTTTAAATGTTGATAGGATGTTTGCGCACATTTGTTATTTTGTTACGAATTTACGGAAAAATGGAATTTTTGAATTAAAATTGATGTAGGTAGGAGTTATTTTTTATTGTTTTTGAAGCAAGGATATTATTTTGTATGCCAAATGATTACATTAAATTGCTACCAAATCACATGATTTTCAATTTAGTCATTTCACCCCTAAAATTGACACACCCTAATCGCTTTTTCTAAAACAGCTTCTAAGAGGTTAGGTGTGCTGTACCGGGTCCGCAATTTCTTCACCCCCGCTCAGTTGCTGTCTCTGTATAGGGGTCTTGTCCGCCCCAATATGGAGTACGCTTCTCATGTGTTGGGTGGCTCAACTCACACAGATCTGCTTAACCGGGTGGAATCAAAGGTGTTTCGTCTCATCAATTCCCCGCCTCTTACTAACTGTATTCAATCCCTCTCTTCGCCGCAATGTTGCTTCACTCTCTCTTTACTTCGCTATTGTAACGGACACTGCTCTTCTGAACTCTCTACCTGCATGTCTCCTTATTTAAGGAAAGCACGCAGTACCCCGATTTTCAACACACACTCATTCTTTTTCTGTCCAACTCTCTAATGCAAGGGTTAATCGGTGTTTTCAATCTTTCATTTACTTAACCTGTGAACTCTCGAATAATCTTCCTCAATCCACCTTTCTATGACCTCTAATCCTTCAAACGCAGAGTGTCCAGGCATCTTAATATACTTGGACCTTGATTTTGGCTCTCTTCTTCCTCAAGAGGAAGACTTCGTTTTTGCTGGCGTTCACCCTTGGCACCTTCTTCCTGCATAAAATAAATACATATATTGTGGGTACTATAAGGGTCGGGTGCAACAATACTTAATTAAGAAAACTGTCACTATACCAGTGATTCCACCATGAAATGAGATAAGAGTAAAAGCAGTGAGTACTGATGAATATAGGAATATAGGAGCAAGTGTAGTTTACGTCCCCCTGTGGTGCCAAGTGTAGTTTACGTTCCCCTACATTATCTTAGTGTAGTTTGCGTTTCCCAACTTTGTCCGCGTATACCTAATCAAATAAAACGTTAAAACTAACGAAAATATTACGACAACCTAACCAATTGTCAATATATATATATATATATATATATATATATATATATATATATATATATATATATATGTTACGCCCCGTTTGTGTAATTGCCCAATTCATGAAATGGGCAATATAACTGCCTATTTCATGAAATGGGCAACTTCCTGCCCATTACATGAAATGGGTATTTATATTGCCCAGTTCGTGAAATGGCCGGAATTTTGCTTAGCCATTTCGTGAAATGGGCATCTGTATGATTGAAAATTTAAATTTCGACTGAATCATTTATTAAAAAAGTAAAATCTTAAAAAGAGATAAGGCAAGTGATAATGATTAGTCTACATTCTTACAGGATTTGTGACTGTGACAGGCGCTGTGGCAACGAAGATTATATTTCAAACATAAACACCGTTTAGTTAGACAATTACTCCTACAATGGCACCTCCTGAACCCTTGTCCTCCACAAACACTTTGTAGTTTAACGATTTCGCGAATGCTTAGTTTGTTTGAAGGAATATCGTTAGATTTAAGACCAGTATAGTGAACAGATTCAAACTGATTCCTTGAAAGTTTACCATTTATTACTTCGACTTTTGTTCCTACTGTGTAGCCACCGTCGTCCTTAGCAAGAATTATACCTATTATATTACGAGGATCACCTTTACTACGATCAAATTGAGATACTGTAACTACTACATTATAACCAACGTCGACCACTGGCAACGTTTTTTACTTCGCGTCACCTGGTACCATCACCTGTACCAGCGGTGATGGTACAGGTGTTTCAGCAGCATTTTCTTGTGGTGGCAATTTTTAGGCGTTGCAAATGGGCAACTTACTGCCCGTTACATGAAATGGGCATTTATATTGCCCAGTTCGTGAAACGGGCGGAATTTTGCTTGCCCATTTTGTAGAATTGTATAAGATTTTAAAAGTCATACACGTGATTGCCCATTTCACGAACTGGGCAATATAAATGCCCATTTCATGTAATGGTCAGCAAGTTGCCTATTTCATGAAATGGGCAATTATATTGCCCAGTTCATGAATTGGGCAATTACACAAACGGGGCGTAACATATATATACACGTATGCTAGGGGCACTCAATATATTTTGCCCCACCCTTTTTTCTTAGCTAAATAATAGGCCATAGGGCTGAAACGTCTTTTGGGCCGTAAGTTTGAACTTTCTGCACTTCACATAACCGGATTTTTCCAGTTTGAACCTCCCCTCCTTGTATAAAACCGCTTTTAAACGCCCCTGTATAAAACCGAGGGTTAACGTAGTTTCGAAAATGGCGTCTAACAGTGATGTGCGTCGTAAACAGAGAGCTGTTATCGAGTTCTTAACCGCAGAGAAAGAAACAGTTGGAAGTATTCATAAACGTCTACAAAACGTTTACAGAGATGTTGTTGTTGATTGAAGCACAGTTGAACGCTGGTCTAAACATGTGAGATCATGATGAGCCACGCAGCGGTCGCCCGGCATCGGCTGTGACATCTCACACTGTGCAACGCGCTAACAGCATCATTCGATCAAATCGGTGCGTCACATACAAGGAGCTATCACTGGAGCTAGGAATTAGGGAAGGAAGTGTGAATACGATAATTCAGCAACTGGGATACACAAAAGTGTGTTCACTGTTTGTTCCTCAGGAGCTGACTGAAGATCACAAAGCACAAAGAAAAGAGATTGTTTCTGAGTCGTTGGTGCGATACGAGACAGAAGGGGATGACTTCCTTTCACGAATTGTGACTGGGGATGAGACTTGGGTACACCACTTTGAACCTGAAGCAAAACGCCAATCCATGGAGTGGCATCACGCAGACTCCCCATGCAAGAAAAAGTTCAAAATGGCTCCCTCTGCACGAAAGGTTATGGACACCATCTTCTGGGACATGAAAGAGGTGATTCTGGTGGACAATGGGTGGACAATGGACAATGGGTATGAAGAGCCTTTGAGGTGTGCTCCTTGCACGCCCAGGTCCCACCATCACAGGGTTTGGCTGTGTACAGCCATGAGGAAGTGACCACTATAAGGACACTAACCCTAGCTAAAAGCTTCAACAAAAATGAGATGTTTACCAAGAAAAATTCATACTGGCAGGACGTCGCCCAGGATAAAAAGGTCCCCTCAACCCGCTTACGCACCAGGGTGGATAAGGAGAGCAATGGTGCAACTTTTCTTAATCCCAGAGGAGAAGAAACTTCTCCAAAGGAATCAATGCAGGGGACCCCATCAGGCCAGAGTAATGACCCTGGACCCCAGCAGTTCCAACGGAAAATGGCCCCAAAACGAAACCTGAGAAGGTATGATTCAATAAAATGGACTATTGAAGAAAAGAAAATAATTTCGCACTGCTCTGAATACTCGAGGTTTGAGAAGTGGAGCAGACAGAAGAACATAATCCTAGCGGAGCAAATCAGGAACTCCAATTTACCTGAAGAGAAGAAAAATACCTCTGTCAAGAAACTACAATCATTAGCCTCACAAGTGCATAAGTACCTTACAGAGGAAGAAATTAGTAATATTAAACAAAGCGCCCTTAGGGAAGCAGCCGAGGATTACATTGCCAGAGAAGGAGAAGAAAGAGAGGAAAAAATGAAAAGATTGTGGACAAGAGAAGAGAAATGGACACTGATATGGGCTACAAAGTATGCCAGAAAGAAACACGAGAGGCAGAAGGACATCACAAGGGAATGGAGAGAGATCTTCTTCCACTTTTGCCCATGTAAGAGAGAGACTCCAGCTACAAGACTGACCACTCAGAAGCACAACTTCATAACCCAGAGGGCATTTAGTGACCAAGAAATGGAATACGTGAACGATGAAATAGGTAAACTTATTCAAAATGAATCCAGCCCAATAATGAACCCTATCCCACTATTACAGTGCCTTGAAGCCACCCAAAATATTGATGACGATGCATCCGATAGTTCAGTGGACACGCAAAACAGACAGCACACTAGCCAACATTTTGTAACCAATCCAATTCAGCAAATAGGAATGGGTGGCTCACCACCCAGTTCGCCTGGATCCTCTGACTCATCGTTGCCTTCCCCAGCCAGATCAAGAACCCCTCCCCCATCACCACCACGATATGAAGATGTGGATTTACAGCAAATGGAAACAGAGGAGGAATTTGCAAATATAACTGAAAATGTTCAAACCATGAATATGGAAAGCTGGCCCCAACTGATCAAACTTAGTAAAAATAGAAAGTTTAAACAACTATTATGCAGAGTAAATGTTGCAATTAATAGACTAGTTCTAATCAACACAAACTTTACTGAACTTAACCAAGTAAATTACGCTGCTGGCCTATACATGCAACAGAAACTTGTCCCAAACTTTAGACCAAAGTCCCCCCAGCCAAAGGTGTAAACCAAAACCCCCTCCTTGGAAAGTTAAATTAACTAAACAACTTACACAAGCCAGACGAGAATTGAACCAATTAAAGCAATATTTCCAAGCACCCACACAACAGGGAAAACTCAAAAAACAAATAGGGAGAATGAAGAGGACGTATAACCTGAGAGATAATCAATTACATGACAAAGCGCTGGAATTGGAGGGAAAAATCCCAGCCATAGCCAATAGAATCAGGAATAAACAAAAGCAGATTGCCATGAAAAACCATAACAAACAATTTTCATCAAACCCTAGAGGCTTTTACCAAAATCTCATTAGGGAAAGAATAATAGTCCATGAACCACCAGATCAAACCCAGTTGGAGGCATACTGGAAACCCCTCTTTGAAACCCCTGAATAGCATAATCAGGATGCTGCCCGGATAGAGACCATCAGGGTGGCAAATGAGGGTAAAACAGAAATGGAGGAGTTATTTATAACGGAAGACAAGATAAGAAGGAAACTGGCAAAATTCTCCAACTTTAAAAAACCTGGCCTAGACAAGCTTCCGAATTTCTGGCTGAAACAGGTCACGGCATTACACCACCATTATACTGCCGCTTTTCACAGAATTTTGCAGGGAGTAGAAGAAACACCAGAATGGCTTACAAGTGGAGACACAACCCTCGTCCCTAAGACTCGTGAGACAAATCTCCCAAATAAATACCGCCCAATCTGCTGTCTCACCACCACCTATAAACTTTTTACAGGCCTAATTGCAGACAGTATGTATGAACACCTGGATGCTGGAGACTATCTGGAAAAAGAACAGAAAGGATGTAGAAGAAACTGCTTAGGCACAAAGGATCAGCTGCTTATCAACAAACCTATCCTTGAAGACTGCAAGAAGAGAGGCAGAAACCTTAGTATGGCATGGATAGACTATCAGAAGGTATTTGATAGTGTCCCACACTCGTGGATTTTGGAATGCCTTAAACTGTACAAAATCCACCCTACCATTATTAGCACTCTAACAAACCAGATTACAAAATGGCAAACAAACATCAATCTTACCCATGAAAATGGGAAAATATCCATTCCCCATGTCAAGATTATGAGGGGTATATTCCAGGGGGACAGCTTATCGCCCTTGCTATTCTGCCTCACCCTGGACCCCCTTAGCAAACTACTTAGCAATAATAACAAGGGCTACAACCTCAGTCAAACTAGGCGAAGAAATCCTGACAGTGTACTGAACCATCTACTGTTTATGGATGATTTGAAGCTGTACGCAGACTGAGTCTGCTGGGCAAGTTCCGCACACCTTCCACACCTCCGCACATTCGCACTGTGCGGAAGTGCGAAATGGTGTGCGGAGGTGCGGTGTGCGGTCACCTCGGTAAAAAGGTGCGGAGGTGCGGTGTGCGGTCACCTCGGTAAAAAGGTGCGGAGGTGCGGAAGGTGTGCGGATTGGTCCGCACACCCGTTCGCACACTTGAACTTTAGAATTTTGTCAACTATTGACCAGTCAACATCTCTAATTTAGTGTTTTTACTTTTTACAGTTTACAGACTTTATTTAGTTAGCGATATTTTCAAACTTAATTTCATTTATCATTATCAACTTATCAAGTACTTGAAGTTTTGAACTATGGATCAGCAAGCTTATATACTTATATATACTTATATACTTATATATTTCCTTGCGATAAAACTTTTTATATGTAAATAGGGTGCGGGTGCGGGTGCGGTTGTGCGGAAGTGCGGGTGCGGAAGTGCGGGTGCGAACCTCCCATTTGGTGTGCGGTTGCCCAGCATTGGCAGACTCTGACCAAAACCTGGAATGCCTATTAAGGATCGTCCATACTTTCTCCGGTGACATCAAAATGAAGTTTGGATTGGACGAGTGTGCTAAGTGTACACTTAGAGGGGGCAGGAAAATACAAACCCATAACATCAATTTAGGAAGAGACACTGAGATTAAAGACTTGGAAGAGGATAGTTCCTACAAATACCTTGGGAGAGAAGAAAGTGGAAATATAGAACACCGGCAAATGCGAAAGAAAATCAGTGGAGAGTATGTACGAAGACTGAAAAAAGATCTGCAAAACCCAACTTACATCAAAGAACAAAATAACAGCCATAAACCAACTCGCCATCCCTGTTATCAATTATAGTGTAGGGATCATAGACTGGCCACAATCAGAACTAAATAAACTAGATGTTAAGACCAGAAAAATCCTCACTCTAAACAGAACAACATACCGGAACCAGTGTCTTCCCAGATTGTACCCACCAAGAAAACTGGGAGGAGTGGGATTGACTGAGATTAACCAGCTGCACCGATCATCGACCATCAGCAGTGGGCAGTATCTGAAAAGTTCGAGTAGTCCTACAATAGCTCTGCTCCGTGAACACCACAACAAAAGGGTAACGCAACATACTTCCATAACCAAACTAGCCCAGCACTTTGGAGGCAATAATATGACAGAAGAAGCAGAAACTGAAAGAGTACCAGCCACCCTAATAGCTAGGAAAAGTTGCAAAAGATTTGTCCAGGAACAACAGGCCAAGCATGCAGAAGAATGGGAACAACATCAAAGAGCTGGAAAATATTATCAGGAATTACAGAAGGATTATATTAACAAAAAAGGATCATTGGAATGGTTAAGGAGAGGAGTTCTGCAATATGACGGAGAGCGACTAATAATGAGTGCCCAAGATCTTGCACTCCTAACAAATGCATTTAAAAAAATGGCTGGAATAAGTAATAATGACAGGTGTAGATTCTGTCATGCTGAGGTAGAAAGTGTTGGCCATCTAATATCAGGCTGCAGGGTGCTCCTGGCAGAGGGGTACTATACAGCCAGACACAATAAAATTTGCAAATATATCTACTGGAAGATCATGATAGCATTAAAATTAGAATGTAATAAAAATGTATGGGAACACACACCTGCACCAATTACTGGAAACAACCATTATACTATATACTATGACACAACAATTCCAACAGCCACTTTTATAGACAATTCTGCAGTAAAACCGGACATAGTAGTGTGGGACAAGAGGGAAAGGAGTGCCTTACTTATTGAGGTCAGTGTCCCAAATAACTATGGCCTTAATAGAGCGGAAAGGGAGAAAATTACCAAATACCAGGCCCTCATGTATGACATAAAGAGAAACTGGAGATTGAAAGAAGCTGCCATTCTCCCCATCATAGTTGGGGCAACAGGTATGATGAAAAACAACCTATCAACTTACCTGAACTCAATCCCAGGACAGCCCCAGGCCATAGAAATCCAAACAGGGGCATTAAAAGGAACGGTTACCCTCCTTAAACGAACGCTAGGACAAGTTCAGACATAGTTGAAGTGTCTGGCTTCGGGTGGAAGCCCCACTTCCAACTATAAAAAATACATTAAAGAGTATAAACCAAAAGTGGACAATATGAAGAAAGGACAAACAATCAACTCAAAGGCATATATTGCTACCCTACAGAGACTGCAGAGACGTATAAAGCGAGTTCGACGGGAGAGAAAACTAGAAGACGTCCTTCTTTTGTACGATAACGCAAGACCACACAAGTGACACAACAGTTTGCAAATAAGAGAGGCCTCACAAAAATGCGCCTGACTGTGTTACCCCCACCCTCCATACAGCCCGGATCTGGTACCTTCAGACTTCCATTTGTTTGGGCCAATGGAGGATGCTATTCGTGGAAGAAAGTTTCAGAGTGACGATGAGGTTGTTGAGGAGGTTAAGAGGTGGCTCCAGCGAAACCCAGCGGACTTTACCAGCAAGGAATAAAGTCCCTTGTTTCGAGGTGGAGGAAAGCGGTAGAAAAAGATGGAGATTATGGTTGGAAAAATAAAAACTTGTAAAAAAGGTATGTAACTACTTGCGTACAAAATTTCTGGAACTTACAAGGAAACTTGGAAAGAAAAAAAAAAGGTGGGGCAAAATATATTGAGGGGCCCTCGTATATATATATATATATATATATATAAGAAACCCAGAAGACATAGGATCTCTACAAACCGACATAAACAGAATCTACAAGTGGACGGAAGACAACAATATGAACTTTAACACCAGATTTAGGGGTTGTAATGACAGATGATGCGAAATTTGAAACACAAAATAAGATTGCAGTAAACAGAGCAAAGAGAATAACGGGACAGATATTGAGAACCTTTAAACGAAGGGATAGGAATGTAATGATTCCTCTACTGAAAACCCTGATCATCCCCAAATTGGAATACTGCTCGGTCTTAACATCCCCATATAAAAAAGAAGACATTAGACAGCTGGTAGGGATCCAGAGAAGCTTCACAGCCAAGATCAATGGGTGCAAAGAACTAAATTACTGGGAAAGGTTACGCGAACTAGACCTATATTCACTGGAAAGGAGAAGAGAGAGATACACCATTATTTACACTTGGAAAATAATGGAGAAACTAGTCCCTAATCTTACTCTGTACCCTATAACTCCCCAAACAACGGTGCAAAGTAGAAACGGTAGACTGTGTCGTATTCCCAAATTGAAAGCGAGACAGGGAACATCCATAACCCTGAAAAAAAAAAAGTTTTGTAGTGAGAGGACCAAAACTGTTTAATCAGTTGCCCAAAGACCTAAGAAACACGAAGGGAGTTGCAGTGGACATCTTCAAAAGAAGAGTAGACGCCTGGCTCAGAACAATCCCCGATGAGCCGGGCGTACCTGGCTATGTGAGGTGGAGAACACAAGAATCCAACTCACTACTTCACCAGGCCAACTCGAGAGGAGGGGCGACAAGCTTGACCTTCGCGAAATGAGAAATCATCCCGCGAAACCTTTGTAAGGTAAGGTTGTAAGGTTATATATATATAATCAAAATATTAAACAGAAATAAGGTTTTAATTGATTCAATCAAGTATGTGTAACATTTGAATTAAAAAGTTTATAATCGAACTTTTTTTTTTAAATAACACTTGAGAAAACAAAGAGCATTAAGTGTCTGATCTGACATTTTTGATCGAATCTTTGTGACGAATAAACCAGCAGCTGAAAACACTCTCTCGGACTCTACGCTGGTGGCTTTTATTGTAAGCAACGCCTCGTACATTCGATCCAAATTTTCGCTTCTATTCAAAGTAGCTTCAGAATATTTGAATTAATTGTTTACGTCAAAGGTCTCAGAAGAATCTTTCTTGGGTTTCATTTTCAGTTTGTTCATCTCACACATGTACTCGTTCATAAGTTGATAGTCATCATTTACTTCACGACCTGAGCTACATTGTGAATCTTCGAGTTTCGAAGCAATTGATTGGACTTGGTCGTCTGTTTCTGAAATCTGGCAAGCTTCTGGAAAAAGCCTCTTAAATGTATGATCCGCATACTTCTTAAGTGCTTGTCTTGAAGGAAAGAGGAACGGTACTGATGATTCATTTTTCAAGACCTCGGGATTGTGGAGAAAACTCAGCAAGGCGACAGCTTCTTTTTGTCTTCTCGATGAGTAGCGATCAATGAGACACTGACGTAGCTCAAAAGCTAAAGGATTGTTTTTGCTTTCAAATTTATCCAAAATGAACTTCATGGAAGATTCAGCTTTGAGCAAATTTGCATCTTCGGAACAGAGTCCCTTCAAAACAATTTCCAGTGGACGAAGCGTGTCAAAGAGGCTCTTTAGGGCATTCCATTCTTCATCTGAAATCGTCTCTGTTGAGCGTATCACTCAGAGGGCCTTTGGAATGCAATTTTTGAGTTTCAAAAATCTTTCTATCATGGCCAAAAGACTGTTCCACCTCGTTCTACATTCAAGGCTAAGCTTCATTTCCTTTCTATTAAATTCATCTTTGACAAAATCCTGCAACCTCTCATTTTTCAAAGGAGACTTTCGAAATATGCGGCAGATTTTTCTCACCTTATTTATTACTTTTAAGTAATCTTCTCGAAGTTTTGGAAGAACAATCACGTCATCTATGTCGGACTCAAAAATTGTATCAGTGCATAAAATTTCACACTCATCTTCGCTTAACTTATGTGCAGAGTGTTCATCTTCTTCGATGGCTTCATCTTCAGGGGTAGGGTCACTTTCCCCTTCAACTGAATTTTCAGCAGTTTTTGAATACAAGATATTCGAAACCGCGAGATGTATAGCATGTGCAATGCATTGCTGGTGATCAGGTACTATTTCTCTTCCAAATTTGACCATCACTGAGGCACCGTCGGTGGTGCAACCCACGATATGCTGATCTAGGTCCAAGCCAAAGTCTTCCAATCTTTTCCTAACGATTGCAATAGTTTTGGTGCTATCGAGAGAATCATTTATTTTCATGAGACCAAGAGACCAATGTTGATTTTCATCATGAACATTAATATTAATATAAAAACTAAGCACCATTTTTCTGACACCATTATGGGAAGTTGGATGAGGCTTGTCGTATTTTATCTTTCTTAGGCTTTCTTGAATGAATTCACTTTTAGCAATTGATTGGAAACTCAGTCCATCTACACAGGCAAGTTTCGAAATTTCCTCTTCTATGGACTTTTTTTGCACAAATTCTTCCACTGTTCTCTGTTTCTTCAATGGCTGATTAATCTGGTCGATGTTTATGCCATGAATATTTTTCATGTGGGATGATAAACTTGAAGTAGAACCTCCACAACACTTTAAAACTTTGTGACGTGTCATACACTCTGCTTCTTCTTTATTCTTACGAGTGAAATGATACCAAGCATTTGATTTCTTTGACATGATGGAGTATTAAATCTTAGAATCTTAACTGATCAATGTGCAATCATCCACATAACATTCTAGACTGAAGCATCAATTATTTACACTTATAAACAAACAAAAAACGATGCGAAACGATGCAAAACGTAATTACTATGTTTTTAAACGTTTGTTTCATAGAAAATGAACCAAAGTGATCGGAGACTTGCGCAAAAATGTGAAAACCGGTTCTTATCGTCGGTTTCGGTGATGATTAAAAATTTTCATCACCGGTTAAAAACCGGGTTCCATCTCTAAGACAGACACAATGCAGTCTGCAAGCTAATCCACTTCAAGCTGTGTAAGAAATATGAAATAGGGCTAGAAACAGAAAAGCATTGGGAACATATTCCACAAGGAATAGAAGACAATGACAAAGTGCTGCTCCTACAGTATATGATCACGAGCAGGGCCGGATTTAGGAGTGGGCAAAGTGGGCAGCTGCCCATGGGCCTCCACATCTTGGGGGCCTCCACATATTGACAAGCCATTATCAAAATAGAAAAAACCCGAAACTAGAAAAACCCGATAGATGATCAACAAAAAAACACGCGCATCCAATACCACTGTAGTACATAAACTTTTACCAATTACTATTTGTTGTGTACTGATTATTATTTTGTTTTTATTACTCTTTTAGGCCTACTCTCACTATAATGGAATACCCGAGTAACCCGAGGCTTTCATTTTTTGCAGAAATGAGTGGAATGGACAGACACAAGAGTGCACGATGTTTTGAAAGTGTATGTATGTTAATTATATTATGAATCTTATGGATGACTTCAATTATGTCTTCCCCTAAGGGGAAGGCTGCCCAGGGTCTCCACACGTCTAAATCCGGCTCTGATCACGAGATGCCAACTGACATCAGGGTATCAGGATGCAGACCAGACATAGTTGTGAGCAGAGCTGGGCAATAAATACATTGAATGTATTTAAATACTAAATACTAAATACATGGGAGAAATGTATTTAAATACTAAATACTAAATACATTTTACGAATGTATTTAGATACTAAATACAAAATACATCAATTGTATTTAAATACATTTGTAAATACATTTTACATACATACAAATTTTAACATATGCATTCACTAATTCACTAAGCCATGACACGCACACGATACAGAAATCAACCGCTTTCGACTAAGAGTGGCACACAACTGATTGAACTGACACGTTGAAACATGAACCATGCTGTACTACACCTTCGACGCGTCGTACTGTGCTAGTACAGAACGTGTATTAAACCAGTAAAAGTATTTACATTTTTATATTTTGAGTATTTAAATACATTGTATTTAAATACTCATTAGAGTATTTAAATACTATATTTAAATACATGAAAAACAATGTATTTATAAATACAGTTCTAAATACACAAATGTATTTAAATATGTATTTAAATACAAATGTATTTAAATACTGCCCAGCTCTGGTTGTGAGAGAGAAGGAGGGAAACATGCCTCTTGGTGGAAGTAGGAGTCCCAGCGGACTGGAATGTGGCGAACTATGAAAGGGAAAAGGTCTTAAAATACCAGAGACTCAAACATGAACTAAGGAGAATGTGGAATGTGGAACCTGAGATCATCCCAATAGTGGTGGGGGCGACAGGGGCAGTAAAGAAATCTACAGTAGAGTTCCTGAACCAACTGCCCATAAATATGACATCTGGAGAAGTTGTAGGGGAGATATTACGATACAACACCTCTATCTTACGCCTAGTACTAGGCTGTACCTAAAAATTCCTTAGGGTTAAGGTTTAACCCCGGAAGTAAAAAACTCTCTCCATCTGGAGTAGAAGGGAAAAAGCAAAAATAAAAAAGAAAAAGTAAGCGTTGGATACATACTAACATAGTGGATGCATACATATTAATTGGAGCATAATATGATAAACAATATTATAAACAGGATATTTTAATGCTTAGTATTGGCCACGTGGTTAAACGTCAAGACCCCCCCTCCCCCATGTGGCCCTTGGTGGTCAAATAAGGAACCCCCTCCCCCCCTTTAAGGAGCACGTGGTTTTGGAATCGCCTCTATATATATATATATATACACAAACTCAGAATGGTTCCCTGAGAACATTATATGTTAAACACAGACCGTGCATGGAACAAGGAACTCTTCTGGGAAAATTAAATCCACTATAGTCCGGATAAGTAATGGTAAATGACAAATACCATAGTTTTTTTCTTTTTTGATTTTAGCCCGACGTGGGCAACGGGTCTCTCGCAAAGAGATCCCATAAATATAGCTTCCCTCACCAGCTATCTGCAAAGCAGACAGGATCCAGCTTTGGGACATGGATCTAGGGTTTAAAGCAAGCCTAGATCCCTACCTTCAGAACCTCTATATAAGTAAAAGACTCGTTGCATTCACGTCGTGTTGAATAAATCAAAGAAAAAGGGGGTAACTATTGTATTTTTAGCCAAAAAAAACCAAAACTTAAACCTCAACCGGGACATTGAGCGTCCACTTTTCAAGGCACGAAACACGTCCGTTTAGTATACACAAACTCAGAATGGTTCCCTGAGAACATTATATGTTAAACACAGACCGTGCATGGAACAAACCATTCTGAGTTTGTGTATACTAAACGGACGTGTTTCGTGCCTTGAAAAGTGGACGCTCAATGTCCCGGTTGAGGTTTAAGTTTTGGTTTTTTTTGGCTAAAAATACAATAGTTACCCCCTTTTTCTTTGATTTATTCAACACGACGTGAATGCAACGAGTCTTTTACTTATATAGAGGTTCTGAAGGTAGGGATCTAGGCTTGCTTTAAACCCTAGATCCATGTCCCAAAGCTGGATCCTGTCTGCTTTGCAGATAGCTGGTGAGGGAAGCTATATTTATGGGATCTCTTTGCGAGAGACCCGTTGCCCACGTCGGGCTAAAATCATGAAAAAGAAAAAAACTATGGTATTTGTCATTTACCATTACTTATCCGGACTATAGTGGATTTAATTTTCCCAGAAGAGTTCCTTGTTCCATGCACGGTCTGTGTTTAACATATAATGTTCTCAGGGAACCATTCTGAGTTTGTGTATACTAAACGGACGTGTTTCGTGCCTTGAAAAGTGGACGCTCAATGTCCCGGTTGAGGTTTAAGTTTTGGTTTTTTTTGGCTAAAAACAATAGTTACCCCCTTTTTCTTTGATTTATTCAACACGACGTGAATGCAACGAGTCTTTTACTTATATAGAGGTTCTGAAGGTAGGGATCTAGGCTTGCTTTAAACCCTAGATCCATGTCCCAAAGCTGGATCCTGTCTGCTTTGCAGATAGCTGGTGAGGGAAGCTATATTTATGGGATCTCTTTGCGAGAGACCCGTTGCCCACGTCGGGCTAAAATCATGAAAAAGAAAAAAAACTATGGTATTTGTCATTTACCATTACTTATCCGGACTATAGTGGATTTAATTTTCCCAGAAGAGTTCCTTGTTCCATGCACGGTCTGTGTTTAACATATATATATATATATAACAGAGATGTTTCAAGTCATATAGGTTCGATGTCGAGAGAGAGAGAGAGAGAGATAACGGATGGGGTACATTATATATATACATATATACCTACAATCATTTCCTTAAAACAAAAAACCCATAAAAAAGTTATTTTACTTCTGATTATGTGTTACATTGCAGTTGACCTCTCTCTCTCTCTCTCTCTCTCAAAATATTAGGATGTATTTCTTTTTACTTTCTGTGTGCATTTTATATATATATATATATATATATATATATATATATATATTAGGGTTGGGTCAGTTAAATTAATTAAATTAAATTTTTGTTAATTAATCAATTAAATTAATTAACTTAACTAGTTAAATAAAGAGATAAAGGATAGGTGGAAGGAATATTTTGAGGAATTATTAAATAAAGAAAACCCAAGATCTTTCTATGAGGATGGATTACCAAATGTAGCTATGACAGAACAAGTGGGGAGGATGGAAGTGAGTCGTGCTCTGAATAGGATGAAAAATAACAAAGCGACTGGCCCAGACGAGATACCAGCCGAGGCATGGAAGGCACTGGGAGATGAAGGGGTGGATCTGGTGTGGGATCTAATGCAGAAGTTGTTTGACCAGGAGGTGATTCCGGATGAGTGGCTGACCAGCATCATAGTGCCTATATTCAAAGAGAAGGGAGATGTACAAGATTGCACGAATTATAGAGGGATCAAGCTAATATCACATACAATGAAGATATGGGAGCGAATAGTGGAGAGTAGGCTGAGAGACGAAGCGGAAGTGTCAGTGGAACAGTTTGGATTTATGCCGGGAAGGAGAACGACAGATGCAGTTTTTGCATTGAAACAGTTGGCAGAGAGGTACAGAGAGGGGCAGAAGGCGTTGCACATGGTTTTTATTGACTTGGAGAAGGCATATGATAGGATACCACGGCAGGAAGTTTGGAGATGCTTAAGGGAAAAGATGGTACCGGAGAAGTATGTTAAACTGATCAAGGGGATGTACAGGGGAGTAACAACTAAGGTGAGGAGTAGCGTGGGTGTGTCAGAGAGCTTTGGGGTGGAAGTTGGTCTGCACCAAGGATCAGCTTTGAGCCCCTTCCTTTTCAATGTGGTATTCGATGTGTTGACGGACAGGATTAGAGGGGAGGCGCCGTGGTGCATGATGTATGCAGACGCTGTTGTGTTGAGTGGGGAGACGAAAGAGGAGGTGGAGCAGCAGTTGGAAAATTGGAGAGAGGCGTTGGAAAGTAGGGGGATGAGAATTAGCCGAAAGAAGACCGAATATATGAAATGTGATGTGCAGCAGGACCGAGGAGGGGAAGTGACATTGAGTGGAGAGCGTGTTAAGACGGTGGAGTATTTTAAATACTTGGGGTCAACAGTGGATGCAGAGGGGGGAGCAGAGAGAGAGATAAACTGTAGAATACAGTCGGGGTGGAAGAACTGGAGAGACGTATCAGGGGTGCTCTGTGATAAGAGGGTCCCAGTGAAACTGAAGGGAAAGGTATTCAAAACAGTGGTGAGGCCGGCAATGTTGTATGGAATGGAGACTGTGCCAATGAAGAAGAGCAATGAAAGAAATATCGATGTGGCTGAAATGAAGATGTTGAGATGGATGTGTGGAGTGACGAGGAGGGATAGGGTCAGAAATGAGCATATAAGAGGAACAGTGAAGGTGGCGGAAGCATCTAAGAAGGTGCAGGAGGCCAGGCTGAGGTGGTATGGACACGTCAGGAGAAGAGAGGAGGAGTATGTGGGGCGCAGAGTGCTGGAGATGGAGTTGCCGGGACGGAGAAGAAGAGGAAGACCGAAGACGAGATGGAGGGACTGTGTGGTGGCGGACATCAGGGAGAAGGACTTGGAGGAGGACGTGGTATACGACAGAGGAGAGTGGAGAAGACGAACCAAAAACAGCGACCCCATGTAAAGATGGGATAATAAGCTGCGGAAGAAGAAAGAAGTTAAATTTTAAAATAGGGGTTAACTTAATTAAAAAATTTCCAAATTAATTAATTCACTTCAATTAATTTTCAATTAAGTTTCCTTTTTAAAAAAATTGCAATTTCATTTATTTGGTCACTATTTTATTAGTTATCGTACTCGCCACCGGAGTCCTTCAGTCCTTGAGACTGGCGGTAGGTAAGGTGTCTGTATGCGTAAGTGAATATTCCATCACTATTTCTAACATAAGTACAAGTATATCAATATTACGATTAGTGAGGTATAATGGTGGTTTTACGGACGACTTCCAAGACAGCAAAAGTTAAGTAATTAACTTATCTAGTTAATTTTTTTAATTAACTTAAGATTCCCAAATTAATTTAACTTAACTAGCTAATTTTGAAAGTTAATTAACCCAACCCTGAATTTTATATATATATATATATATATATATATATATATATATATATATATATATAGCGGCAGGACCGGATAAATGGAATGCCACACTGATCAAAAACTGCAAGAATGCAATCGCTGAGCCCCTATACTGGATATGGAGACGATCATTAGACACGGAAGAAATACTAGGCATCCTGAAGAGCGCGAACATAGTCCCAATATATAAAGGAGGAGATCGATCCGAGGCCAAAAACTATAGGCCAGTATCGCTTACATCAGTGGTGGCCAACCATTTTTTGATGCGTGCCATTTTTAGGTTAGGTTTAATTCGGATGCGCCAAAAAAAAAGTTGTGAAAAAAATTACTACTAAAATATAATATAATATTTACCTTAAATAGAAATATAATATGAAAAATATTTACCTTAATGAGATTACATCTTAACTGCTTAACTGCTTAACTACATCTTAACTGCTTAAATCTTTGATTTTTAATATTTAGTGTTAGAAGTGAAAATTTAGCACAATTCATACGAGACCTCGATGCGTCACTTCAAAGTACTTGATGTGCCACCTTTGGCGCAATGCGCCGCGGTTGGCCACCACTGGCTTACATCTCATCTCATTAAAATATTTGAAAGAATAGTTAGACAGAAAATCTATGACGTTTTGGAAACTCAGAAAAAAATCAATGATAACCAACACGGGTTTCGGTCAGGCAGATCATGCCTATCACAACTAATGGAACACTACAACAACATTATTGATTCACTTGAAAGTAATGAAAACTATGATGTACTATACACAGACTTTGCTAAAGCGTTCGACAAGTGTGACCACGGAATCATAATAAATAAACTGAAATATATGGGAATAACAGGAAAAGTAGGGAAATGGATATATAATTTCCTTAGTGAGCGGAGGCAAGTCGTTACAGTACAAGGAGTATCTTCATCAGACTCAGAGGTCCTCAGCTCGGTACCACAAGGAACAGCATTAGCTCCACTACTCTTCATAATCATGCTAACTGACATAGATGAGGACGTTACCAGAGACAGCACAGTAACATCCTTTGCGGATGACACAAAGATCAGTAGAAAAATAAGAAACCCAGAAGACATAGGATCTCTACAAACCGACATAAACAAAATCTACAAGTGGACGGAAGACAACAATATGAAGTTTAACACCGAGAAATTTCAGTTATTACGGTACGGAAAAAAAGACCTAAAATCCATGGAATATTATACCTCAAATGGACAGGAAATTCAGGGAAATTCCAGAGCAAAAGATTTAGGGGTTGTAATGACAGATGATGCGAAATTTGAAACACAAAATATAGCAGTAAACAGAGCAAAGAGAATAACGGGTCAGATATTGAGAACCTTTAAACGAAGGGATAGGAATGTAATGATTCCTCTACTGAAAACCCTGATAATACCCAAATTGGAATACTGCTCGGTCCTAACATCCCCATATAATAAAGAAGACATTAGACAGCTGGAGGGGATCCAAAGAAGCTTCACAGCCAAGATCAATGGGTGCAAAGAACTAAATTACTGGGAAAGGTTACGAGAACTAGACCTATATTCACTGGAAAGGAAAAGAGAGAGATACACCATTATTTACACTTGGAAAATAATGGAGAAACTAGTCCCTAATCTTACTCTGAATCCCATAACTCCCTAAACAACGGTGGAAAGTAGAAGCGGTAGACTGTGTCGTATTCCCAAATTGAAGGCGAGACAGGGAACATCCTTAACCCTGAAAGAAAATAGTTTTGTAGTGAGAGGACTAAAACTGTTTAATCAGTTGCCCAAACACTTAAGAAACACGAAGGGAGTTGCAGTGGAAATCTTCAAAAGAAGAGTAGACGCCTGGCTCAGAACAATCCCCGATGAGCCGGGCGTACCTGGCTATGTGAGGTGGAGAGCGCAAGAATCCAACTCACTACTTCACCAGGCCAACTGGAGAGGAGGGGCGACAAGCTTGACCTTCGCGAAATGAGAAATCATCGCGCGGAACCTTTGTAAAGTTGTAAGGTAAGGTATATATATATATATAGTGTGGTGGTTAGCGTCGCCGACTACGAATCCATCGGCCCGGGATTGAGACCCGGTGACGGCAGGCGGCGCTCAGCAAAACCCAGCTGTTCATCCTTTCACACAATAAAAAAAAATTTGGTTGGTAGATAAATGGGTACCCTGGGTAGCCTAGTGGTTAAGATGCTGGGCTACTGGTGGGGCGTGGTTACGGTTCCACGTTAAACTGTAGGTCTAAGGTGGAGTGACAAGCTTGACCTTCGTCAGAATGAACATTTCGGGCGGAAGCTTGAAACAAGGTTAACCAAGGTGTGTGTATATATATATATATTAACCAAGGGTTAAAACCAAGGGTGTATATATATATATATACAGGGCGTCCCAAAAAAATGTATACACATTTTAACAGCTGATAGCTCAATTGATGTTTCTTTCTTTCCAAGTTAAACCCATTAGAATTAATAATGGCAGTCAGACTAAGCTTTGAACAAAGGAAATTCATTCTAAAATGCTACTGGAAGTGTGAAAACGCAGTTGAAGTGCAAAGACAGTTCAGGAGGGAGTTTCAAACAAATCCACCAACGCGACTTACCATCACTCGAATTAGAGATAAGTTTGAAGCCGATGGAACTGTTCAGAATGTCCACAAGAAGCGTTCCGGAAGACCACGGACATCGACAAGCCCCACAAAGCAAGAAAGAGTACTGGAAACGTATCACCAAAGTCCAAGAAAATCTGTGCGGCAAGCGAGTCGTGAGGTAGGAATTTCAGAATCGTCTGTCCAACGCATTTTGAAGCGCTGTCAATGGAAAAGTTACATTCCAAGATTAGTCCATGCTATTAATGAAGATGATCCGGACCGAAGAGTGGAGTATTGCGAGTGGTACTTGGCACGATGTGGATGTGGATTGGACGAAGGGGTTTCGTAGAATACCCTCCGCGTTCACCAGACCTCACACCACTAGACTTTTTTTTATGGGGATACTTAAAAGACAAAGTCTACGCTATAAAACCTGCAACAGTCGCTGAATTGAGAGCAGCCATTGAACGAGAATGCACACAAATACCAAACGAAATGTTTCGTGATGTTTGCGATTCCATTGCTTCGCGTTATCAGCAGTGCCTGGACCAGAACGGACGTCAGTTTGAAAAAGGCGTTGACAAAACAATTAAATAATGTCTGTAGATTCTATTACATTTTGAAAATGAAATGTATTTTAATAAACACTGCCTTTATAATTATTTAAAGTGTGTATACATTTTTTTGGGACGCCCTGTATATATATATATATATATATATATATATACAGCGTGTCCCAAAGAAATGTATACCCACTTTGTTCGATAATACCAGCTATGAGGATAATAAATATATTACTTTTATATGTTTTTTAATAAAGAATTTTCTCCTGAATCTAAATATGTAATTATTTTTATTAAAAATTGAAGAACAAAAAAGTTACAGATGTTTAAATTATAATTATTATTTTCGAGACTTCATGTGCGATATTTTCTAATATTTTAACCGACTGTTTTGAGATACTTATGTTTAGTGTTGATATTGAAGCATAAATGTTGTAATTATTAGTTAATTCAAAAAATTTACAAATTCCATGGTTAAATGACACTTTATCTAAGATGTTCGACGTCTTCCAGAACGTTGTTTTTGTAAGTTTTGCACAGTGCCGTCAGTTTCAAACTTATCTCGTATACGTGCAAAAATATTAGAAAATATCGCACATGAAGTCTCGAAAATAATAATTATAATTTAAACATCTGTAACTTTTTTGTTTTTCAATTTTTAATAAACATAATTACATATTTAGATTCAGGAGAAAATTCTTTATTAAAAAACATATAAAAAGTAATATATTTATTATCCTCATAGCTGGTATTATCGAACAAAGTGGGTATACATTTCTTTGGGACACGCTGTATATATATATATATATATATTCTTTTTAAATGAAAACTCAACCACTTCCTTTTCTTTTTTTCTTTTTTTCTTTGCATGAGCAGGAGGAGGATATCGTCCTAATTTTTTGCATAATTTTTTTAATCGTTTTTTGTGCTTTCATCGCTATTGCAAGCGGGTGGTGAGGCGTCGGAAAAAAAAAAAGGGCCATACCCTTCCCTTTGCACCCTTTTTTTGTTTGCCTCCCTGGAAAGAACCTTTCATTTATAAAGACTTCCACGAACCCCTTTCTATCGAAATGTTCGTCACGAAAGGGATAGACAGCCATTTATACCTACTTTCTAAAATGTATTTGTGTTCGACTTTTACATAGAAACTTTTTAAAATGATCTTAAATCGTGATAAAGAATAATTATAAAGAGTTATTTAACAATAATTATAAAAAATTCTCGTTTTTTTTTTTTTTTTTTTTGCAGTCACTTCGAAAGGGAGTCTTTTGGGGAAATATTATTTATTTTTAATTTTTGATTCGTTAGTAAAGTCACGCGTAATGATTTGTGTTGGTGGGTGAGTCAAAATGAGTTTATTTCTAATCTCATAAAGGCAAGTATATGTTGTACACACGTGCATCTGTATGTAGACACGGCAAACCTGGGGGCACAGACGTATATATGCGTGCGCACGCACACACACACACACATATATATATACACACACACACACACATATATATATATATATATATATATATATATATATATATATATCAGGTCATCCCATAAGTAATGTCGTTTTTTACGATAGATTAAGTTTAAACTAGTCCTACTCGGTTTAAGCATAAATTTTCCGAAGGTTATATCTAAGAGGAGATCTATCGTGTTTCGCTACATACTTTACAGACCTTGACCAGTGAAGACGTGTGTTTTGCTTTATGTGAACCCCCTCATAAACATGGCGGTATCAGAAGAGCATATCAGGCATATAATGCTTTACGAGTTCAAAAAAGGGAAGATTGCTACTGAAGCAACGCGAAACATTCAGGACGTTTATGGCAACGATATTCTGCATGCGAGGAAATGTCAAAGATGGTTTGTTTCAAAAGTTTAGGAATGGTGACTGCTGTTTGACAGATGCAGCACGCTCTGGACGCCCTGCTGAGTTTGATGATGACCTGCTGTTAGCCGCACTTGAAGAAGACTGTTCAGCAACTGTCGAAGAATTGGCCCAGAAACTCAATTCATCCCCGTCCACCATCCATCGACATTTGCAACAACTCCGGAAAGTGCCTAAGTTAGGAAAATGGGTGCCACATGAATTGTCGGTCGACAATTTGAGGGTGCGGGTAAACGTTAGCACAGCTCTTCATTCCCGTGAACTCCAAGATCCGTTTTTGTACCGTTTAGTGACTGGTGATAAAAAGTGGATACTGTACCAGAATGTTAAGCGCCGTCGACAGTGTGTTTGTGCCGGAGAACCAGCGACACCACAGCCAAAACCAAATCTTCACCCTCGGAAGGTGTTGCTTAGTGTTTGGTGGGATAAAGGTGGTGTAATACACTTTGAAACCTTACCACACAACCAAACAATCACCGCTCAAGTCTACTGTCAACAACTTGATCGATTGAACACTACACTAAAAGAAAAGAGACCTTCTTTGGTTAATCGGAAAGGAATCGTGTTCCACCACGACAACGCACGTCCTCATACCGCTCGGATCACTTCTGCAAAAATTGAGGAGCTTGGGTGGAAAAAACTTCCACATCCTCCATATTCTCCAGACCTTGCGCCTTCAGATTATCATCTCTTCAGGAGTCTGCAAAACTATCTTGACGAGAAACAGTATACTTCTTTAGATGACCTGCACACCAGTCTTTGTACATTTTTTGCCTCAAAACGCCTGAATTTTATAAACATGGTATTGAAAAGCTTGTAGGACGTTGGCAGAGTGTCATTGATTCCGATGGAAAATATATACTTGATTAAAAAGTTTCAGTTGAGTTTTTTTTTGCCCTTCAAATTCCGATCTAAAAAACAATATTACTGATGGGATGATCTGATATTAATTTCCGTCATCATTGCTAAAAAGTGAAAAATACGATCCGATGTAACGGATGAAAAATAATTAAAAAAAATGAAGAAAAATACATTCAACTGGATTGAATTGAACTGAAGTGAGTAACGTTCACTGATAAAATAAATACAGTTTTTAAAATTTTTGTTTTTGTTTTAACATAAATAATTGTGAAATTGTTCTATTTATTTTATTTAATTTGGCCCTTAAGCTTTACGATTTACTGGGCTCTTATATAAAAAATATATTGAGATAATAGAAATACACGGTTACGTGACATGATTAATTGTAGTATAATAAACGAAGGGAGTATATAAGGTAAATAAAGGGCACGGGGACAGTTAAAATATAAAAATGGTTAAAATAGGGTTGACAAAGGTATAAATTGACAGTAAATATAGGAGTTGACTTACTAGGCTCTGTAGAAGTGTGTGATTAAGAATTGCTAGAGAAATGGAAAGTGGATAACTGTTGAGTGGTGGAGATATTCATTTCGGAAATTGTACAGGGATTATAATGAATGGCTGCAGGTTTCCAGTGACGAGGTGGGAGAGTTTATTTGGCTATGCTAAGGTTGAAAGTAGAACTATAACACAGCTCAACAAAAAAAATTTTTTGTTTCGTTGCCAAGGAAATTCGTACGAATTTAGGGTATTTTGGGGTTGCTGAATTCCAAAATGAAAGTAGTTTTTCCGATTTGGCTCTAGTTCTTGAGATAATGAATACCCTCAATTAATAGGAAACGTAACCATAACGCGTGCATATGGGAAACTACCGGAACATTCTAGATGGTGAGACACGCGAATATTCTTAGTGTTTACTCCGCGATCATTCTAGAATATTCCCCCTCCATATATAAGTCATCGGCCACCCAACCAGTAGTTTGGTTGACCTTTGGTTGGCCTTTGGTTGACAGGGAAAAAATCATCCTCCCACCACTTCATATCAAGCTGGGACTAATGAAACAATTTGTTAAGGCCTTGGACAAAGATGGCGATTGCTTCAAATACATTTGTAGATCGTTCCCTGGACTAAGTATGGAAAAACTAAAAGCTGGAATCTTTGATGGCCCTCAAATCCGTACACTTATCAAGGATTCTAATTTCACAAAATTTATGAATGGTGTTGAAGCTTCTGCCTGGTGCAGTTATGTCTCAGTTGTCAAGAACTTCTTGGGTAACCACAAAGCAGACAATTATGAAGAACTGGTGCAAAACATACTCACAAACTTGAAAAGTTGGGTACTAATATGAGCATAAAGGTATATTTTCTCCATAGCCACTTACACAGATTTCCGGATAATCTTGGTGATTTTAGCGAGGAACAAGGGGAGAGGTTTCATCAAGATATCAAGGTGATGGAGGAAAGGTATCAAGGCAGATGGGACAGACACATGATGGCAGACTATTGCTGGAACCTCCAACGTGATTGTCCTGATAACCCACATAAAAGAGAATCGTACAAACAGAGATTTACTATACATTAATTGTAATTATGCGAATCAGCTTACTGTGTTTATCTGTTATTATACCGAATAAAATGCCATTATGTATTTCATGTGTTTACTTTTGTATGATTTGAGACAATTTCAATGCGATTTGTAAGTAGGCTCCGCCTGAACATTAAATTTTTTGCATTTTTACGTGTTTCAATGGGGTACCAATTATCTCATAAATTAGAGCCAATCTAGCAAAACCGATGTCATATTCGGAATCAGCACCACAAAGTTACCCCAAAATCACTCTAATATGATTGGCAATAAAATGAGTGTTGACCAGTGTAATCGTTGAGGGTTAGTTTTGTTCTAAAAATATGTAGGAATTCGAGGATGCGGAAATCAGTTGGTTGGTGTGCGCAGTCAACAATTTTGAAACTGATGGGGACCAGGGGGTGGTTGTGGAGATGCCAATGATCCCTTATAGATGATTTAGATGGCTTATTTGATTCTAGGTCGTCCGCCTTTCGGGATTTCGGTGAAACCTTTGCTATTGCACTAGACATATCAAAAGCTTTTAATAGAGTTAGCATAAATCTTTATTTTTTAAACTCCCCTCCTTCGGTTTCTATCCTACTATCTGTGCTTTCATCTCTGATTTCCTTTCTGGTCAATCTATAGCTGCGGCGGTTGTAAATGGCCACTGTTCTTCTCCTAAAGCTATTAATAGTGGCGTTCCTCAAGGTTCTGTCCTGTCACCCACTCTTCCTTTTATTTACCAATGATCTATCCTATCAATGATTTATCTATCAATGATCTATCCTATCAATGATTTATCTATCAATGATCTATCCTATGCCGATGATTCCACCCTTCAGTTCTTCACCCGCTTCACAAAGCGGCCCTCTCAACAATCACTTCATGCTTCGCATGAGACGGCTGTGGCGCACCTGACCTCTGATCTTTCTAATGTCTCTGATTGTGGTAGAGAAAAAACCTTGTTGCTTTCAATGCTTCAAGAACTCAGTCCCTTCACGACTATCCCCAAATAGGGTGTCAATTATGGGGGTGAAATGACTAAATTGAAAATCATGTGATTTGGTAGCAATTTAATGTAATCATTTGGCATACAAAATAATATCCTTGCTTCAAAAACAATAAAAAATAACTCCTACCTACATCAATTTTAATTAAAAAATTCCATTTTTCGGTAAATTCGTAACAAAATAACAAATGTGCGCAAACATCCTATCAACATTTAAAGTGGCAATAAGATAATAAGATATCATTCAGAGTCTTTATTTGAAAGTAACCAATGCAGTCATGTCCTTTTTGCTGCGGTTCCTTGACATCAGCATTCGGCTTGCTACTTGCGCTTTGATGTAGCCTTCTCGCCTCTCGTGACTGTAAACTTGACTAGCTGCTTCTGTGACCATTTTCACACATCTCTCCACACTCTGAGTGTGAGAAGGCCACTTTGGCACTTGCATTGGGGCCTCTTTAAGTTGTGTTAAATCTTTGTTTGTTATACATGTTGTCAGTGGTGGCTCCAAAACTTCCGAACTCAAGTTAACTAATTCTGACAATTTCGTGGCATTGACGTTTATCGGAGGTACCTTCCTTGTCTGAACAGAGCAGTCTCCAGCTGGTCATCATCTAGTGATGTTCCTCTAAGCTTTAGAATGATTTCCACAGCCTCAGTTCGCTCTTTGGTACATTGGCTGCAGAGTATTGTTTGCAAAACTGCCTCTGGCCTAGCATACCAAGCGGACCTTCTCACCACAGGTAACACGATGTCCACCACTACTTTCCTTTGGGTTTTCAGTAGCTGTAATTGAAACAAGATGTGGTTGGGCCCCTCCATCCACATTGGATTAAGTTTTACATTGAACCAGTGAGGAAGATAAAACCCAATAATAAATTCAACAATCAATATCAAATTCTGTAGCATTTTGCCCTTCAGTGCATGTTTGGAAACCCAAATCCTGCAGAAACGAATCGCTGTAGTTAACCAACGACTGTGACTTACGGGTCCAATCTCCAAGAGAGCCAGATTTTGAGGCAACTCTCCTGATCTGATTGCTTGAACAATACGATAAGCGTAAGATTGATCCGTGCTGAGGTCTTTGATAACTTCTTCAGACAACACTGGAAGGGGAGGGCCTACTTCGACCTTTGGAAATTTTGTATTTATTTCTAATTCCGTTGCTTCATCTAGCATGTTGCCAAGGGGGCCTGACCACTTGTTGTTGCTCTTTGTAGGACCATCAAGTTCCTGGATGAGACGACGAAGAGGTAGTTCCCCTATGTGCAAATCACATACAATCCAAACAAGCCTTCTTCCAAGTTTTTTCTCTAAATGCGTCATAACACCGCCCTGTCATCCAGTGTTCACCGCAGTTGAGTCTCCACCAACGGCCTGCAGTGAACTGTCAAGTCTTCTTTCTTGAAGCCAACATATTATTTGATCAGCAATTGCCTCTGCATGTTTCTTGCCTTCTACTTCTGCTTCAGAAACAAAGTGAAACAAATAGCGGCCACCAGGTTCGGAACACACAGAGTAGTGTTCTTCTTTGATGAGACCGGGAAACTTTCTGTCCATTCCCTCTACCTCTAGGAGAACTTTTGTGTCATCTCTTCTTCCATCAAACAAAAGGCAAGAGAGACCTTCCTCCTTCAAATCTTTTTCATGCTGATCAGATATTTCCTTCATTATTTTTTCTTGTGCTCTTCTTATCTTATTATGATCTATCACTAAGGATGTATCCTCTCGGCTGATGAGGCCTGCATCTATCCAAGCGGCAGTGGCAATCTCTGCATTCTCTCGTAGCCCCGTATGGTGGCGAATACTGGCAAGGGCAATGTTTGAGATGTCTTTAGTGTTGTAGTTCATCCTCTTCGGCGAAGGTTCAGATGGCATTTTGGAGCTACCATCTGATGTTGCTTCTTTATGTTCATCTGAAGAGCTTTCAAAGAAGTGAGAAACCTCTTGATAGAGCTCTTCATCTCTTTGGGTGGCTTCTTCATTCTTATTTTTCTTCCTTTCTTCCCTCTCTCGGATTTTCTCTTTTTTCTTAGCAATAACAATCTGTTTTTGGTTTCTGAATAATCTGCCGAACCAATCTGCATACTTCCTTGGCCTCCTGCCTTTGTTCTCTGCGCCTTTATGAAAGCCAGCTCCAAAACAGGGATCTTCTTCTCACGAGGACAGCGACAACCAATGTGAGGGTGAGGTTCTCTTCTGCATGAGGGAGAACAATTGGCTTCAGAACACAACTCTATGGGACACTGGCAGTTAAAAATGTCAAGAAGAGTATCAAGTGTGTGCAGAAATTTATTTTTCTTTGCTAATTTTCCTTTACCAAGTGATGTCTCAACTGCTTTGTGCCACAGCTTTGTTAATTTTAGCTCAATAGTTCTATACTGATTGAGTACAGGTGGTTTGAATAACACATTAGCTTTATTCCACTGATGCAGGAGAGGGGGAATCATGTCCCTTATGAGCTCTTTCTCTGTGTAGTTCCTTCTATCCTTTGTATTTTGTTCACGAAGGAGTAACCCTAGTCTCAGCATTTCTCGCACTGTTGGTAGTTGTGATACAGGGAAGCTCCTTGCCTGTACCGTCTAACAGGCTCAAGTGGCATGACGACTGACCTCTTGTCTTCAATTTTGGCATCTTAGGAATATCTGAAAAGAAAGAAAAACATTTAAGTATTTTATATCAATTACGATGATTCAAAGTTTAGTCATTCGATGTTCTAAAATTCAATAAAAAATATTTCATGGGATTACAACATAATTAGACAGAAGGATTTGATAATAATAAATAATTGTAATAATCAATAATCCATACTTACAGTTAAACTGTAGTATTCGTCTAGTAGAATAACTATGAAGTAGGTACAAGAGCAATAACAGCAAACCACCGTCTATGACATCTAAGAGGCAACTGTCTGAACTGAGGACTGAGAGTGAGGGACAGTTCTATTCATGTTGTGACTTGTACATTGTACAACAACTATATGACCTTGAAAACACTCCATATGCGATCAGTGAGATAATTCCGTGACAGATGAATAGTTAATCAATTTATGTCCTATTATTTAGTAAAAGAGTCAATTTCTGAAACTTTAAGGTAAAATTGATGTAGGTAAGGGTTATTTTATTTAATTTTGGTTGGCCAATTTCAAGTTTTGACATGAAAAGACACTATATTTTCACTACCAAAATTGATTTGAAAAAAGTTGACAAAATTGACACACCCTAATCCCCTAATCTTCAATAATACAACTCAATCCTTCCTTTTCTCTTAACATTCTTGGTGTTTCCTTTTCTCGTGATCTTTCCTGGAAAGATCACACATACGCTCTTTCTAAAACAGCTTCTAAGAGGTTAGGTGTGCTGTACCGCCCCCGCTGTTTCTTCACCCCCATCAGTTGCTATCTCTGTACAGGGGTTTTGTCCGCCCCAATATGGAGTACGCTTCTCATGTGTGGAGTGGCACAACCTACACAACCCTTGACAGGGTGGAATCAAAGGCTTTTCGTCTCATCATTTTCCCGCCTTTCACTGACTGTCTCCAATCCCTCTCTCTTCACCGCAATGTTGCTTCACTCTCTCTTTACTATCGCTATTATTACGGACACTGCTCTTCTGAACTCTCTAACTACATGCCTCCTCCTTTAAGGAGAGCTTGCAGTGCTAGACTTTTGATACATTCTCATCCCTTTTCTGTTGAACTCTCTAACGCAAGGGTTAATCGGTGTTTTTAATCTTTCGTTTACTTCACCGGTCAACTCTGGAACAATCTTCCTCAATCCATCTTTCCCTCTGTCTATGCCCTCAAATCTTTCCAACGCAAAGTGTCCAGGCATCTTGAAAATCCTGGACCTTGATTTCGGCTCTCTACTTTCCTTCTATCTTGCCGGGCGGGGAAGACATTTTTGCGAGCGCTCGCCCTTGGCCCCTCCTTCCTTCGTAAAAAAACTGTATACACGTGTGAGTATAAAAATGAGTGTCTCTATCTCTGCCACATGCAAGGGTCACATACTTTAAGTAAAAGAAATAAGGCCAGCCATTACTTCTTCCTTATGAAACACTAAACAAAGGGCATTATTATTATGTATACCCATGAGCAACGCCCAATGCCCCAAATATTCTTCCCAATCCCCCATAAATAACTAATTTGACTCATAGTTTAGTAAGTAATATATTAATAATAATATGCACTTCATTTATTACGTATGTTTCCTGACTCTTTATAAACGGAACAGTGCTCAAAGCATGACTTCCTAATTTGCTCTATATACTGTAAGTAGACGTACTACGGTAATTTGGCAATCATCGTAAGGTGAATTGTAGAGAATGTGACTCGAAATTCATCCTCCTTAACGATGCCTTACAGCTCGTATATTATAATTAAGGGATGGGTAAGTCCGCGTTGATGATGGATGCCAAAACGACTAAAATACCGAATCTTCACACTCACTTTACAGTTGGTGAGACTGTAAAACAACTAAAACAAACACAGGATAAAGTTTCACAATTCTTTAACGATTCAACTGGTTTTCGGTCCATTTTTCATCACCCAAAATTACCACCACCACCAACAACAACAATTGCAAAACCAATCTCAGATGTATAACTTTACAAGATTAATAGTTTAATATACGAAAATGTCACGTCCATTATAAATACCCTATAACAGACTCGGTATACTTTCTCAATAGGTTTTGCTTAATTATATATATATATATATATATAAGCAAACAACCACAGGGAAAAAGGAAAAAGAAACACGAAATATATATATATATATATATATATATATATATATATATATATATATATATATATATATATATATACAGTATATATATGCACTAGAATCACAAAATAACACGTGACCTTATTAATAAGCAAACAACCACAAGGAAAAGGAAACACAAAGTCCGAGCGCTTTCGTGATATATTCACATTATCAAGGAGGAACAGAAAATAGACGGAGATTACAAAGTATTTGAGTTAAATAGACAAGCAAAAAATTCACAATTGGCACCTCAAATTAAAGGCCTTAAAGCCCTCTAAAGATTTTTTCAAATTGATAACATAATCTGTAGGCAGCTAAATAACTGAATAAAAAATATATACTGTATAGATGAAATTAGACAAAAAGAAAACCAATACAGAGAACAAAAATTATTATAATGGTTATTAACACTAATATTTAATTAAAACAGGCAATTAATAGGCAAGAATTTAATGAAAAACAAATAGATGACGTAGATAACAAATAGAAAACATAATCTGTAGGCTGATTAATTACTATACAGATGAAATTAGACAAAACACCAAAAAAAAAAAATTATTATAATGGTTATTAACACTAATATTTAATTGAAATAGGAAAAATTAAAAGGCCCGAAATTAATGAAAACAAAGGGAAAGTTGCCATCGTCTTACAGATTATTACAAAATTTCAACAAACAATCTGGAAAAAAAATTGTTATCCCAACAGAAAACCACTTCAAATATCCAATAAACCACCCAGCAACCAAAGATTATACACGAAAGAAATATTACAATTAAAATAGACACATAAGAATGTTAACAGTTCTTACAATAATATTTATTTATTTAACCAGGGCAAACCATTAAGAGGCAAAAAATGCAATTAAGAAAACAGTAGGCCCATCGCCAACTTACTGACAATGTACGAATCTAATTTGTACAACCCAGGGCTAATATTAAAGACCAAATCCGCATTATTCTTGATCACACTTGATTCCAATATATTTCTGCTAACAATAGATTTACTAAACCTTAATTTGGAAGCATTTTTCCAATCAATGGGATGATTAGAATCTCTTACGTGAATGAAAATGGCGTTAGATTCCTGGCCACTTCTTATACTGTATTGATGCTGTTTAATACGTAACTCAAGAGTCTTACCAGTTTGGCCAATGTAAAATTTATTACATATTGTGCAAGGGATTTTATATACACAACCATGTTCACTTAAAGGGGAGTTCTTAATCAATGAATTCTTAATGACATCTAAATTTTTGAACGCAATATTTACGTTAAAAGTCCTCAGCAGATTCGGGAGCTCGAGGAAATTTTCTCTGAATGGTAACACTAAAACATTTTTTGTTATAAGGAATCTTATCCTTTACTTCGTAGAAGGTTTTCTTTGCCATTTTTAAGGACTTATCTATGCAGTTCTTTGGGTATTTTAAATCAAAAGCAATTTTGTATATTATACTAATTTCATCGTCAATAAACTCAGGGCTACAAATTCGTAGGCCTCTTAGAAACAAAGTAGAAAGAGCGGATCGTTTTACATTAATGTGGTGATCAGAATAATAATGTATATAGGAACAATTATTAGTGGGTTTTCTGTAAACATTGTACTTAAACTTTTTTCCAGACCTATATATTAAAACATCTAAAAAAGGGATCGAAGAATCTTTTTCTATTTCAACTGTAAAATTGATAGAGGGAATTAAATTATTAAGTTTGGGTAGGAATTCATTGAGATTTAAAGTCACTGGCCAAAGACAGAACATCATCTACATATCTAAACCATGGAACATAATTTGGCAGAATCTTCCTTAATAACTTACTTTCAAAAAACTCCATATATAAATTACTCAAAATGGGGAGAGAGGGTTTCCCATCGCCATACCAAATTTCTGTCTAAAATATTCATTATTGAACACAAATTTTGAGTCTACTATGCACAGCTTAATTAATTCTATAATTGTGGCCACAGGTAAAGGCAAATTATGCTTAACCAATTCTTCCGAAAGAAACACTAAAAGATCCTCCACCGGGACTCTTGTAAATAAAGCCATAACATCAAAGCTTACCAATTTAAAATTGTAATTGACACTGATACTATTTAATTTTTCCACAAGGTCTACATTATTATTTATGTGTGATTGTGAAATTGTGCCAAGGAGAGGATTAAGCATGGAGACAAGCCATTTGGATACCTTATATGAAATAGATCCTATAGAACTAACAATAGGCCTTGCCGGATTATCTGGCTTATGAGTTTTAATCAGGCCATACATATAAGGTAATGACGGTGAAGTACTCAGAAACTGTTTAAGTAACATTTCATTCCCCTTCAAAAGTTGTTTAATTTTCTTGTTGAATGCACTGTTCACAGTTTCAAGGGGATTGTTCCTTAATTTCACGTAAGTGTCAGCATCATTCAACAGATCATACATTTTTCCTAGATAAACGTCTTTATTGAGGATCACTAAGGCATTTGATTTATCAGCTTTGGTTATATGTAGATTATGATCTTTTCTTAAAGCTACATAAGAGTCGAAAAACCTCTGTGGACAATTTGGAATAGAGGGTTTAGACATAGCACTATATACTATACCTTTACAAATATTCACATCCTCTATAGGTAAATCATTATATTTTTCTAAATTACAGAAAGCCTTAGCAATTTCTACATAGTCCACCTCCTTTTTAGCTGCTGAAAAATTTATTCCATATCCAAGAGCCGTAACCATATTTTTATTTAACACTTTATCTGATAGATTTATCACAAAACCGGGGTTAGCATCCTTAGTCCAATCACTTCTTTCAATTAGAATTTGTAATTTAATATCCAGTTTCCTTTCCACTACACTGCATTCTCTTCTAAGTTTGTTATAACAATAGTCCAGTAACCGTTGTTTCCATTCAGGTGGAATTGCCATATCAAAACTATATCTACTCGCCCTAGTAACTTTAAAAGTTTCTTCGACTTCAATCTTAGTAATTTCTATATGCTTCTGCAAAACTATTCTCTGGAATTCATCGAAGGGGCGTTCTCTCAGATTCAAAAGTCTATTAGGGAGTAAAGAGGTGGGGAGAACTTGTTCACTTAGACATCTTCTTAGAAATATCAGGTGAACCTTTCGCTTGTGTGACTTAACTAAAGAAGAACAAAAAGTAGAAACAAACAGTGCTAGGCCAGGGAAGAGCAAAGAGATTATGTTTTCTATTTGTTATCTACGTCATCTATTTGTTTTTCATTAAATTCTTGCCTATTAATTGCCTGTTTTAATTAAATATTAGTGTTAATAACCATTATAATAATTTTTGTTCTCTGTATTGGTTTTCTTTTTGTCTAATTTCATCTATACAGTATATATTTTTTATTCAGTTATTTAGCTGCCTACAGATTATGTTATCAATTTGAAAAAATCTTTAGAGGGCTTTAAGGCCTTTAATTTGAGGTGCCAATTGTGAATTTTTTGCTTGTCTATTTAACTCAAATACTTTGTAATCTCCGTCTATTTTCTGTTCCTCCTTGATAATGTGAATATATCACGAAAGCGCTCGGACTTTGTGTTTCCTTTTCCTTGTGGTTGTTTGCTTATATATATACATATATATATATACAGGATGTCCGAGAATTATCTGTACAATTTTTGGCTGTTATTAAAAGTCAACCATGAAGTGTAGAAATTCTAGCCTTGTCCCATTTTACAGAGAATCTCATTAAGTTTTTTCTGATACCACGTTTTGACAAGTTTTTAAGAAATGTACGCGGGTGACAGACATTGATGATTTAAAAGCAAGAATCACAGCTGCTATTGAGCGAATTGATGTGGATATGCTGCAGCGTACATGGCAACATTTGGAGTATCGATTGGATGTTTTGCGAATCACTAATGGTGCACATATCGAATGTTTGTAACAACGTTACTTTAATAAAAGAAACATTTGAAAATACAGATTCTAAATAATCTTGTTTAAGAATTTTACGTGTGTTATCAAGAATTTTATTAAAAGATCAAATTGTACAGATAATGTTCGGACACACTGGAATTTCTAAAAACTTGTCAAAACTTGGTATCAGAAAAAACTTAATGAGATTCTCTGTAAAATGGGACAACACTGGAATTTCTACACTTCATGGCTGACTTTTAATAACAGCCAAAACTTGTACAGATAATTCTCGGACACCCTGTATATATATATATATATATATATATATATATATATATATATATATATATATATTAGTGATGTAGCGGATGTCATTTTTTTCACATCCGCGGATGCGGATGCGGATGCGGATGTCTACATTTTCGTTATTTTTTAGGATATATTCGAGATTTGTTGTGTTTAACGTATATAATAAGTTATTATATAGAGAGAGCTGTAGCTATAATGTAGTATAATTGATTAATTGTACAATAATTGCTGTACTTTTCTCTGAACATATAAAATAATATCAAGCATCTAACTAATATAGAAATCAATCAGTGAATTCGTCTGCAAATAAATTCGTTATATTTTGTTGAGTTTCAGCCACAATTAGAAACCATAATTGTGTTACCAGGATGCGGGACGTGAACCCAACTCAAATGCACCCCACCGACCTCTTTCCCCAACCTCCACCCTTATAGAAAGAGATCTTTAATTAGCTTGATAACTATTATATTAAGTTTAAAGTTTTATTAGGCATATTTATAAATGAGTAATTAAAATAAAGTAAACTAAGATGTTCATCGTTTAATGTTCAAACTTAATTATAGGAAGGTTATGCTTAAGGAACATTAATTTTTCTGCCTTTTCTGCTGCCAGTCTGTTTCTCTTTTCATCATATATTAATCCAGCACTGCTAAATAATCTCTCGCTTGGTACGTTTGTTGGAGGACAGGCTAAATGTTTCCTTGCAAGTTTACTCAAGTATGGATAGATATTCTGCGTATTTTTCCACCAACTAATAGGATTGTCACATGCAGCCAGGCGTTTTTCTTGGCGATAGCTCTCGATCATTTTTACTACATCTTTTGACATCGCGTAGGTCTCGTCATTGCTGCTTGACTCAAGAAACTGAGAGACAGATTCTGTGATAGATTTGCTTGTTGAAGGTGTTGGTTCTATCACTGAAACTTTTATTCTTTTGGTGGGTGGCGAAGCGACAGATTCAAGAGATTGAAGCTCTTCAACTGCTTTGCCAAGTGATGATTTAACTCGTTCTAATGTACTAGGTGAAAATAACTTAGCTTTGTAACGTGGATCTAAGTAGGTTGCAAGAGAGTAACTTCATACAAGAACAGCCTCTCGTCTTGTCGCTTGCATCACTTTTGCGCACAATGAACTAGTTCTATTAATATAGTAGAATTTGATAATTTCCGCTTATTAATGACGTTTTATCTCAACGGTCCACATCCGCACGACATCCGCAGTCCAAAGTGCGGATGCGGATGCGGATGCGGATGCGAGAAAATGTGCGGATGTTCCGCGGATGCGGAGGCGGATGTGACCATTCTGAGTTCATTCCCATATATATATATATTGCGCCTCTGTGGTGTAGTGGTTAGCGTCACTGATACGAATCCATCGGCCCCGAGATCGAGACCTGGTGACGGCAGGAGGCGCACAGCAAAACCCAGCTGTTCAACCTTCCACATAATTAAAAAAAATTGGTTGGCAGATAAATGGTTAGCCTGGGTAGCTTAGTGGTTAAGACGTTGGGCTGCTGGTGGGGCGTGGTTCGGATTCCACGTTAAACTCTAGGTCTAAGGTAGAGTGATAAGCTTCACCTTCGTCAGGATGAACAATTCGGGCGGAAGCAAAACCAAGGTTGCATATATATATATATATACACACACGAGTATATATACAAACCTCGTTGCGGTTCCGTGCGTCGGTCTCTCTTCACACGAAGGTGTATATATATATATATATATATGACCTTTGGTTAGCTTCCGCCCGAATTGTTCATTCTAACGAAGGTCAAGCTTTTCACTCCACCTTAGACCTACAGTTTAACGTGGGTTCCGAACCACTCCCCACCAGCAGCCCAGCGTCTTAATCACTAGGCCACCCAGGGTACCCATTTATCTACCAACCATTTTCTTTTGTGTGGAAGGATGAACAGCTGAGTTTTGCTGCGTGCCGGCTGCTCTCACCTGGTCTCGAACCCGGGGTCGATGGATTCGTAGTCAGCGACGCTAACCACTACACCACCGAGGCGCATTATATATATATATATATATATATATATATATATATATATATATATTGGATTGAACTCAGAATGGTCCCGTGAGGTTTTTTCATGATACACACAGACCGTGCATGGAACAAGGAACTCTTCTGGGAAAATTAAATCCACTATAGTCCGAATAAGTAATGGTAAATGACAAACACTATAGTTTTTTCTTTTTCATGTTTGTTAGAAAATCTAGAAGAGGAAGAGCCATTGTTGTCCCAAGGCGATATGATGACTAAGCTGATTGATGCAGCATTGCTTGTATATATTAAGTTAAGTGTGTATATATATCCATCTCATAATTGTAAGGTTAGTGAAAAATTCACTTAATTTAGAGCTAGCATTTTTGGGCTCTTGTGGCATCATTGTTTGGGCACTCTTGTGGCATCTTTTTTGGGGCGCTGCGCGTCTTCTACTCGTTTGTGAATGCGCACTTACAGGGTGTGGTCTTATAGAGAGCTCTCTTGCAATTCAGTTTGGTTGTTTAGATACAAGATTGTTGCATCGTGCAATAGTGCAGGTTGTGTTGTTGTTGCAAGGTTTAGAAAGAAGACCATAAATAGTGCCCCTTTTGTTTTTTATCTTAATTCATGCAACTGAGGCCTAAGGTAGGCCCACATCGAGTCAGCAACCCTGAGGTAGGACCTAATAGGACCTCCAAGTCCGTAAGTTTTTAGTCTAGCTTAACTTGGGCTGTAGGTTGAACTGGCCCTTCAGAGCTTGGCCGTTCACGGCTCAGCTGGGATTTGAACCCAATAAAAAAAAAAATAACATGGTCCTTCGAACCGGATTCTAGCCCAAGACTGAGTCAGTGACTATTTTTCGGCAAAGTTCTGATTGTGCAAATTGTAGCCCAAGTTAGGCCTAGACGGGTTGAGCATAATTGAGTTAAGGTCCCAGGGTAGAAAGTTTGGTCGCCCAATTGCGAAACTTGGCCACGTCTGTCGTTGTTTTTGGGCCTACATTTTTACCGGTTTGGTTAATTTTGGTTTATTATTCGTAGGCGAAGGTTGCAGACTTCAGTGCGCCAGTTACTTGGGTGGAAAATTTGGTATTCCATACTGGTGGTTGGTCAGTACCCCACCAGCAATTCAGTTTATTTGAAAAAAGCAAAATTTGAGTTTGATCAGTTTGGTTAAGTATTTTTGCCAATTCAGCTTATTTGGCATTGAGCCCAATTGTTGTTTGCATTGAAGATGAGTGCAGCTGAATTGAACAAGTTTAAAAAAAGAAGCGCCTCCACAGGTCTAATTACAAACATCATTGCCACTATAGATTCTGCCATAGAGCAGGAGGATTTAAGCTTAGTGACTGCACAGCTTTCCATATTAGAAACTAAAAAGGTTGCTCTAAGCGAAGTAAATGTTAAAATTGAGGCTCTTATAGAAGAGGATGAAATAGAAAATAACATAATTTACTTTGAAGAGATTATTGATGATATAATTAAAGTATGCCACCGAGCAAAAGAGTTTAGCAGCTCAGTACAGTTAGAGACCAGGTCTAATAATGAAACACAACCTCAACAAATGGTGTTTGTGAAGTTAAGGTTAACAGATCTGCAGTTCAATTACCGAGGCTTGTACTCAAAACATTTTCTGGGAGTATTCAGGAATGGCAAGGATGGGCAGACAGTTTTCAATCAGCAGTTCATTCTAGTCAAGTGTTAAGTGCGGTGGAGAAGTTTAATTATTTGCAGTCCCTCTTGGAAGGGGAGGCAGCAAAGACAATAGCAGGATTAGCATTAACAGAGGCTAATTATAATGTGGCTTGGGATATATTAAAGAAACGGTTTGGTAAGCCAGAGATCTTAATTAAAAGCCACCTCCGCGAACTTTTAGCTATACCTCCTGTTAATAATCCCAATAGTGTCAAGGAGTTACGGCAGTTATATGATGAATTTGAAGTTAGAACTAGGTCCCTGGACAACTTGGGTGTAGGAATGGAAAGGTATGGTATAATGTTGGTACTATACTGGAGTCTAAATTGCCTAGCTCAATTTTGCTTGAATTAAGTAGGGGACACTCTACAGAACATGTGTACATCCCCCTTCAGCAGATGTTAAGTCTTTTAGGCACAGAATTAGCAAGACGAGAGGGAATTGAGTTTGCACAGTGGGATGTTAAACAAGGGGACAAAGGCAGGCACAGCACCAAAGTTTCTACAAAAAGGAATAGCCCAGGTACAGTGTCAGCTCTACATGCATCCTCTGAGAATAAATTAAAGGGAATCAAGGAATGCATATTTTGCGAAGGCAACCACAAGTCATATAAATGTGAGGTGGCTGAGGCTTTACCTTTTGAGGAGAGAAAGGACAGGGTAACTAAGTCCACAGCATGTTTTAAATGTTTTTTGAAAGGTCACAGAGCAAGGTTTTGTAAGTTTAAAATTTTGTGCAAAAAATGCCATGGCGGCATCAGCCATTATTGTGTGAAAACACTCCTAGTAGGCCTACCCCAGAAGTAGAGACATCAGTGGCACATGCCACTGCTATGAAAGGGAGTAAAAGTAAAGGGGGATTATTGCAAACAGCTGCAGCATTATTAATTGGGAATGATGGAGAAGCTACTGTAAGAGTGTTGTTTGATAGTGGTAGCCAGTGTAGCTTTATTAAGACCAGAATTTCCAGAAAATTGAAGTTTAAAGAACTTAAGAGGGAAAATTTAAGAATTTCTGGGTTTGGGGGTTCCGTTCAAAACCGAACCAAAGTTAAGAAGGTAGAAGTTCTGGTTAAGGGGTTGTTACCACAAAGTCCCACTATCAAGGTCCAAGCTGTAGAGATTGAGGAACTTTGTGCTCCAGTCACTACTTGTTTAGATATGGCATGTGTCCAAGAATTGCAAGTTAAAGGAATTAATTTGGGCAATAATAAGTTTGAAGGAACAGAAGATATTAGTCTTTTGATTGGAGCTGACTATTATTGGGACTTCATCACTGGTAATATTGTCCGCACATCTCGAGGTCCGGTAGCTATTGAAAGTAAGCTAGGCTGGATGCTACATGGTAGCTATTGCAATGAAATGGAGGTTAAAGCTCTTTTTGTTAAGATTGAGGAGAACAGCCATGGTTTGGAAAGGCATTTGAAAGCCTTTTGGGAACTTGAATCCATTGGCATAAAGGACAAACAGGAGAAGCAGGCGAGTACAGTGAACAGTGATGTTTTAGAGCAATTTGAAAAAGGGATTGGGTTTAGAGATGGTTGCTATGAAGTTGGCCTCCCTTGGAAGGATTCTTGCAAACCCAGTTCAAACCTTCAGCTAGCTAATAGGAGGTTGGAGACTTCATTGTACAGGCTAAGAAAAAATGAGGAGTTGTTAATTGAATACAATGAGGCCATCCTAAGCTATGTAAGGGAGGGCTATGCTGAAAGGGTGCAAGGTGAGCTGGTGAGCCAGGAGGCACATTATCTGCCACACCATGCAGTGGTACGGCGAGACAAAACTACCACCAAACTGAGGGTAGTTTTTGATGGCTCAGCCAAGGACAAAGGTGGTGTGTCCTTGAATGACTGTTTGGATGCTGGGCCAAATTTAAATGCAGATTTATTTTCCTTGTTACTGAGATTCAGGTTTGGTAGAGTAGCATTGACTGCAGATGTGAAGCAAGCCTTTTTGCGGATAAAGTTAAAACCAGAGGACAGAGATGCAGTAAGGTATCTGTGGGTGGATACGAAAGACTTGTTGGAAAATGAACCTAAGGTTCAAGCATATAGAATGAAGTCAGTGTTGTTTGGCCTCAGCTCTAGTCCATTTCTGTTGGCAGCTACTATGCAGTACCATTTTAAGAAATATTCTGAAGTCTATCCTAACACTATTGAACACATAAGGAAAAATTTTTATGTTGATGATTTGCTGTGTTCCGTGGATAATACAGAAATGGCTAAACAGATATTCATGGAGGCTAGAGCTATAATGAGGGAGGCTGGCATGGAGCTTAGAAAATGGCAGACCAATCATTCTCAATTACAAGAGTTTATGAGTCAGTCCTGTGTAGTACCTGATGCAGCAGAAAGTATTGAGGATTCTGGTATTAAGGAGTTGTGGGCAATAGACACAAAGGTGCTAGGCATTGTTTGGCAGCAAGGAGAGGATTTGTTTACCTTCAATGGGAAATCTTTAGTAGAGCTGGCTGAGAATGAGACAAGGTGGACAAAACGTACAGCTCTTAGTTTGGCTTCAAAGGTCTTTGATCCTCTTGGATTCCTGGCTCCATTTGTGATAAAGTAAAAAATTTGGTTTCAGAGCCTCTGGGAAATTGGACTTGGTTGGGACCAAGAGTTACCTGATCATATGGTGGTAAGGTGGAAATATTGGTTCAAAGAATTGGCACATCTTGGAGACATTGAAATCCCAAGATGGTACTTTGGAGAGTTGAACAATAGTCCAGACAATTTGGAGCTGCACATCTTTTGTGATGCAAGTGAGGAAGCCTATGCAACTTGTATTTATATAAGAGGCACATTCAAGAGGAAGTAAGTTGCAGGTTGGTTGCTGCAAAGAGCAGAGTAGCACCTTTGAAAAGGCTTTCTATTCCAAGGTTGGAATTGATGGGTGCAGTTATTGCTAGTCGGCTTGCAGTTACAGTGCAAAAGCCTTTGGCCCTCTATGAAATTCCAAGCTATTATTGGACAGACTCCACTATAGTTTGGCACTGGTTAAGAAGCCAGGCAAGGAAATGGAAACCATTTGTTGCCAATAGGGTGGAGGAAATTCAAGCACACAGATCCCAAGCAAAGGAAGCATTGTCCAGGCACCCAAAACCCAGCTGATTTACCAACCCGAGGAATTTCAGTAAAAGATCTTACACAGTCAAGTTTGTGGTGGAATGGGCCAGAGTGGCTAAAACTTGGAAGTGAAAACTGGCCTTCTAATCAGCCTATTGTAGGAGAATGCCAGGCTCAAGAAGTATGGTGAGTGAAATGAGAAAATGCACTGTGAACAGTTGTCAAGTTATGCAGCAGGACCCCATACTGAGGCTTGAGGACATTAGCAGTCTGAAAAGGTTGTTAAGAGTGACAGCAAACAACATTAAGGGAGAAACAAGAAGGGAAGGAGTTCTGAACAGTAAGGAGATTCAGCAAGCCAGGCAATATTGGGTGGTATATGTGCAGAAGGAAAAATTTGGTGGAGAGGGAATTGCTCACCAGCAGTCCATTACAGGTTCTGCCAACACATTCTGCTCTCAAGGGTTTGGATGTGTTTTTGTATCAGGACTTATTGAGAGTAGGAGGTAGACTACAGTTTTCTGGGCTTCCAGAGGAGAAAAGACATCCAATTTTGCTACCTTTTCGGGGGCACTTTGTGGAACTTTTGATCCTGGATACTTATCATAAGTTGTTACATGCTGGAGTTAGAGAAGTGATAATAAAGATCAGACAACAGTTTTGGATTCCCAAAATTAGACAAGTTGTAAAAAAGGTCTTGCATAAATGTGTGGTTTGCAAGTGTTGGAGTGTAAAGCCTTATTATGAGAAGGTGGCTCCACTTCCAAGAGAACGGTGTGTCTATACTGCCCCATTTGGTATAGTGGGAGTAGACTTCGCAGGTCCAGTCTATGTGTATGAGCAAGGGGAGTCTAACAAAGGTTATATATGTCTTTTCACATGTGCTACCACCAGAGCAATCCATTTGGAGTTGGTAAGCAACTTTAGTGATGTATTTCTTTCGGCCTTTAAAAGGTTTGTGAACAGAAAGTCTTTCCCAAATAAAATCATATCGGATAATGCAAAAACCTTCAAAAGGGCTGCAAAAGAACTCCCAAGAAGTTTGGTCCTTGCTAAAAGAGGAGGGACTCCAATCCTACTTTTCACACCATTGGGTACAGTGGGAGTTTATTGTTGAGAGAGCACCATGGTGGGGAGGATTTTGGGAAAGGCTAGTGAGAAGTGTAAAGTGTCCATTAAAGAAACTTTTAGCTAATGCTCATTTGAGCAAAGAAGAATTCTGCACTGTTTTGTGTGAAGTAGAAGCAATGGTGAACAGTAGGCCTATCACCTTTGTTTATAACAGTATGCAGAGCCATTGACACCAAATCATTTTCTTTGTGGTAAACGATTAACATCAAGCCCCAGTTTGCCAGAAGACTTACAGCCTATCCAGAGCACTCAAGAAGAGTTAACCAGAAGGTTCAAGTACCTTGAAGAGCTACAAGATCAGTTATGGAAGAGGTAGCAGATAGAACACTTGCCAGAACTCAATTATTACCCATCAGGCAATGTAAAGGGCTCCAATGCAAATTGTATCAAGGTGGGAGAAATGGTAATGATTGGGGATGAAAGACCAAGGCAATGCTGGAAACTTGGCATAATTGAAGAGTTGTTTGTTCGCAAAGACAATTTAGTTAGGTCTGCACTGGTAAAGACTGACTTAAGGAGGAAAATTAAAGAGGCCTACACAAAAACTCTGCTTTAGAAATCAGCAAAAACACGGATAGTCAAGATGAAACATTTGAGTTACAGCTTCATGGAGAAGGCTTGGCTAAATTTACAGAAGGTAATGACAACAGTGCCTCTTCGGTGGGGTGTGTTAGAAAATTTAGAAGAGGAAGAGCCATTGTTGTCCCAAAGCGATATGACGACTAAGCTGATTGATGCAGCATTGCTTGTATATATTAAGTTAAGGTGTATATATATATCCATCTCATAATTGTAAGGTTAGTGAAAAATTCACTTAATTTAGAGCTAGCATTTTTGGGCTCTTGTGTCATCATTGTTTGGGCACTCTTGTGCCATTTTTTTGGGGCACTGCGCGTCCTTCCAACTCGTTTGTTGAATGCGGCACTTACAGGGCGTGGTCTTATGGAGAGCTCTCTTACAATTCAGTTTGGTTGTTTAGATACAAGATTGGTGCATCGTGCAATGGTGCAGGTTGTGTTGGTGTTGCAAGGTTTGGAAAGAAGACCATAAATAGTGCCTCTTGTTTTTTATCTTAATTTTACGCAACTAAGACCAAAGATATGCCCACATCGAGTCAGCAACCCTGAGGTAGGACCTACTAGGACCTCCAAGTCCGTAAGTTTTTAGTCTAGCTTAACTTGCGCTGTAGGTTGAACTGGCCCTTCAGAGCTTGGCCGTTCACGGGTCAGCTTGGATTCTGAACCCAATAAAATAAAAAAAATAATGATGTTCAATCACATCATGAAACAGACATGTTATGTGCCTTGAAAAGTGGACGCTCAATTTTGCCAGCTGAGGTTTAAGTTTTAGTTTTTGGCTAAAAATACAATATTACCCACTTTTTCGATGATGTATTCAATCCGACCTGAATGCAACGAGTCTTTTGCTTATATTGAGGTTCTGAATATAGTAGGCTTGGTGAAGCTCTAAACCCTAGATCCTCTCCCAAAGCTGGGTCCTATCTGCTTTGTAGATAGCTGGTGAGGGAAACTATATTTTTGGGGCCTCTTTGCGAGTGACCGATTGCCCACGTTGGGCTAACATCATGAAAAAAAAAAAAAAACTAGTGTTTGTCATTTACCATTACTTACTCGGACAATAGTGGATTTAATTTTCCCCATAAGGTTCCTTGTTCCATGTACGTCTATATATATATATATATATATATACACACACACAATTGATTAGAAATAATACTGCACTGTCGAAGTTAAGTGGAGCTACAGACAGACATTTTCGTACCAAGAAATCCATAGCTTAGAGGATAAATGGCAGGACTCATGGATAGCTTGGATGATCGGGTTGGTTGATTTTTTAATTCTTTGCATTAGACTGTGTTGAGCACGTCTTGTTACCGCCGGGAAGCTCGGGACATTGCGGGTAGAAAACATTTGCGAAGCCGAGCATCTTTGGGGTAATTTATGTAAGAGTCGAAAAGACCTGTTGTACAGCAAATTTAGGGTTCTGCCAGAACCTTTTTTATAGTTCACCCAGAGTTGCTGACCGTATATATTACTTCATAAAGTACGAAAGAGTGTGTCTTTAGCTTCACTTGTACAGAAACGAAAGTTCCTTATGGTCATATTCGCTTTAGCACACAGGCTTCGAGATTGTTTTCTTATATCCGAGTCATCACTCAAGGAGCTGGTAATAGTCTTGTCTCACCCAGCAAGAGGAACCAAAACATTCGGATAGTACATTGCCCCACCTAACAGTGAAAGATTGGTGGGAATACCAAAATTTCAATAAATTTAATATGTACATGGGAACCTTCCTGTCTTCTAGTTTTGCAAATAAAATATTGTGGTTCCTATCATAAACTGAGTATCATATGCCTTACTTATATCAAGGAAACAGCTATAAATGGTTGAATTACTGTCAATGTATTTAGATATTGTTTCCTTAAGTACATATATATATATATATATATATATATATATAGTTACGATAGAAATGTTCTTCGGGAACCTTATCCTCAATAGGAATATGAAAACAAGAGATACGACTCTCAACATTTATTGGCCAAACGTTTCGGTCCACTCAGGGGCCATCTTCAGTGACTAAATAGAAGCATCTAAAAATAATCATAAAACTAAAGTAAATACAAATGTCAAACTGTACGATAATAAAATCTAACAAAAAAAAGGTTAAAAAGTTGTTAAAAAACTATCTGGATTATAAAAAAATAAAAGTAAAATTAAAACAAACTAAAATTTCAAAAATTAAAAGTTTAAAAATGTTAAGTTTAAAATTTAAAAATTTAAAAAGGACTAACCTGGATGGTAAAAGTTACAAATAACAAGTGGAGAGAAAGGAAAAAAACAACTTAAGTTAGTGCGTTGGTTGCATTTAAAAGGTGTTGGTTGGTTAGGAAGTATGTAATTTTATCGAGGAAAGGCTATCTATCGTTTAGTTCAGGATTTAATTTCTTGATAAAAAGGGATTCTAAAATTTTAAGATCAAGTGAATTAGGAGCAGACGACAAAATCGCAAAGGAGTCCTGGGGGCACGGGTGGTCATGGGTCTCTGAATGATGCCGAATAGCAGAGGATTCAGGAGTGTAAAGAGGGCGAGAAGTTCGATAAGAAAAACCCAAATGCTTCGAAATCCTAAGTTTTAACTGTAGGGCAGTCTGCCCCACATAACGACTTTGGCAGGTCGCACATGTATATAAATAAATAACAAAGGATCTCAAAAGCACGGGGAGGTGATCTTTATGGCGAAAAAAGGATTGCAGAGAATTAGAATTAGAATTAATGATTATAAAGTCGCATTGAGGGAAGTGTCTGTCCAAAATAGAGTGGACATCTTTATTGAGTTGAAAAGTTAGTTGGTCTAAAAATGGAAGCTTAAGATAAACCTTCTGTTTCGGAACCGTGGAGTGAATTATTTTAGGACTAACCTGGATGGTAAAAGTTACAAATAACAAGTGGAGAGAAAGGAAAAAAACAACTTAAGTTAGTGCGTTGGTTGCATTTAAAAGGTGTTGGTTGGTTAGGAAGTATGTAATTTTATCGAGGAAAGGCTATCGTTTAGTTCAGGATTTAATTTCTTGATAAAAAGGGATTCTAAAATTTTAAGATCAAGTGAATTAGGAGCAGACGACAAAATCGCAAAGGAGTCCTGGGGGCACGGGTGGTCATGGATCTCTGAATGATGCCGAATAGCAGAGGATTCAGGAGTGGAAAGAGGGCGAGAAGTTCGATAAGAAAAACTCAAATGCTTCGAAATCCTAAGTTTTAACTGTAGGGCAGTCTGCCCCACATAACGACTTTGGCAGGTCGCACATGTATATAAATAAATAACAAAGGATCTCAAAAGCACGGGGAGGTGATCTTTATGGCGAAAAAAGGATTGCAGAGAATTAGAACTAGAATTAATGATTATAAAGTCGCATTGAGTGAAGTGTCTGTCCAAAATAGAGTGGACATCTTTATTGAGTTGAAAAGTTAGTTGGTCTAAAAATGGAAGCTTAAGATAAACCTTCTGTTTCGGAACCGTGGAGTGAATTATTTTAGGTGAATATAGGTTATTTAAAAATTTAGAAATTAAAGCCTCAAAAGTCAGAGTACAATAAAAATTATAATTGAAAAATCTCTTAAGATACTGAATTTCTAAGTCAAATAAAGACCAACTTGAACAAAGGTGATAGGCTCTAAAAATACGACTTTTAATACTAGCCAGCTTAAAACTAAGTGGAATATTGCTGAAAAAATGAGTACCGAGTTGGGTAGTAGTTGGTTTTCTGTATACTTGTGTTGAGAAGCCTGTACTGTGTTTATTTATGGTAACATCAAGAAACGAAATTTTATTGTATTGTTCTACTTCCATAGAGAATTTAATATTAGGATGCTGTTGAAAAAAGTGGTTAGAAATAACCGCATATATTTCCAAATAAAATATAAACAAAATAAATAAAAATAAAAACCCTCGTTTCTAACCAACTAGTGAAGTTGGGTTTCCCTAATTAACCAAAAGAAGGAAAAAAAAAAAGTTTCTGGGACAAAGAAAAACGGAGCTTTGCCCAGTCTTGAAAATTTTTGACCGCATGAAGCGGGCCCTTTTTTCTCAAAAAAATTAAAATGCTCGTGGTTACCCAAACCGGGAAACTGAGTCAACCTTCAAACCTAACAACCTTTAATTAAACCGTATCCTTAATTAATAACCACTGCAATTAATCAAAACCCAGGTTTAACTAAATAGAGGCCTATCAGAACTAGGTGCAAGTAAGTTAAAGAAAATAACTAAGGTAAGAGAAAAACTAGGTACCTAGACGAAACTCGAACCGGGCTACAACGGCCCTAACTCAATAATTAAATGGCTGTTATAGCCCCTATTAAAACCTAAAGGCAATATAGCCCTAACTTAACTTAAATAAAACCTTCTAAACCTTAAACCTTTAAAACCAAAAACTTAAGGGCAATCCAGCCCTAGCCTAACTTAACCTGCAAAACCTAGGTCTGGGAAATAGCCCCTACAAATAAATAACCTAGCAGTGTGTTAAACAATAACCTAAAACTTAACAACGAAAATTGAAAAAACCTGGAAACTAAATGAAACTTATGAATCAGTTAGAAACTGAAAGGGTAACGTTCAACTGGCAACTTCATTTTTGGTAAGTCTAAATTAATTTTGATGAATTTAGCTTCACCATAGTTAGTAATCTGGCTGCTGACCAAATTTAACCTGAAAACCACTGCAACCTACAGTGAAAAAGTCTGTAGCTGTGTTGACAGTGTCTAAATAGGCCATTATTATTTCTATAATTACCGAGTCTATTTAAAGTAAACTTAACCTTAATACTACACCTAAATAAAAATAATATCTCTCAAGCTAAACAATAAATTTTTCAATATGGCGCCCCCGGGTGGGCAGTCGAGAAGTTAGTTACCCTTTTTGTTTTAATTCTGATACAATAGTTTTAAATCCAGTGAATTAAATTTTTTACATAATCTGAAAATTAAATATAAATATCATTTATAATAAACCTAAAAATGGCTAATCAAACTGAAGCCACTCGTGGAAAAAGTATGGAGACCTGGTTGGGAAGTGATGTGGAAGCACTTGAAACTAGTAAACTGGTAAAAAGGAGGGGAGCAATCAGAACCTCAGCTACTAAACTTTTAGCTACAATCAAAGAGAGATGGGATGATTGGACTGAGGAACAAAAAATTCACATGCTCGGCTTTTGTCCTCACAACTGGACAAGTTACAAAATTTAGACGAGGAAATCCTTAGAATGTATGTTTGTTCCGAAGGCTTCTCAGAGGATAAACAAGAAGAACTAGATGAAAAAAATAGTTATTACCACTTTGAAATAGATCAAATGATACAAGCATTAACAACTAAAAAAGAAAATAATGCCGAAGCCAAACCTAAACTAAGAATAAGTACTAAAATTCCTGAGCTTCAAATATTACCATTTGATGGAAATCCCTCTAAATTTCAAAACTTTAAGACCTCATTCAGAAACATTTACGATAACATAGGTCTTTCCGAAGAAGAGAAATTTGCCTACCTAAAACAACATTTGAGTGGAAACCCTGCCATTCAAATAAACTGCATGCAAGAAAGTAAAACATCTTATGAAGAAGCATGGCAGCAGTTGGAGGGCTGTTATGCAACACCAGGCCAAATTAAATTCTCCATAATAAAATCCCTTTTAACTAAATCCATAATAACCAAAAATTTTAAATCACTTCATGACTTTCAAGCAGATATGCACTCTACCATAAATTTAATGCAAACTCAAAAATTAGAATTAGAAGATATACTCTTGTATGTATATTATAATAAACTAACTCAAGAAACTCAGGAATTTTTAAGAACTTGTGGGTTTAAACTCTATGACCACTTTAATAAGTTTAAAGAAGCAATTGCTGAAGCTACCAAAACCTTAGCTAATGTTAATTTTGATCTGGAACAAAGTGAGTTAACTACCTTGATACCTAAACAAAAAAGAAACTTCTCTCCAGAACCAGCCAGAAAACCATGGTATTCTGGCCAAACTACAGCTGCTCTGGCGGTTTCTACCCAAAGACAATCCTCAAGAAGAGCTCAATATACTGACCAGAGAGAACCTTACTGCAAATTGTGTAAGAAAAACTCTCACAAATCTCAAAATGTGATTCTTTCCCTGAAAGTTGGGATAAACTGAAAAAACTTGCTAAATTAAATTATTGTACTAAATGTACCTCATCTAAACACCAAGCCAAAGAATGCCCCATTTCTTTACAACCCTGTTCATTTTGTAGGTTTTCTAACCATTTATCCTTCCTTTGTACCAAACAAAAAGGAAAACCAGAGGAAGATAAGAAAACCAAAACCAGTACGGAAGTAGCTACCCACAAAGAAAACTCAAAACAAGGGAAACAAGTTACTAACTTATTAAGTTTAAAAAACACTGATCAAGAAGTAGCATTAATCCCTTCCATGCAAATGAGAATAAGAAACTCAGAAAAATCAATTAAATGCAGAGCACTTTTGGATAATTGTAGTCAAGCCAGCTACATTACCAAGGAACTTGTGAAAAAATTAAATCTTCCAACTAAACACTACGAGGAATCCATAACCATAACAGGATTTATAGCCAACAAGAAACAACCAAATTATGAAGTAGCTATAATTAAATTGGAGGATTCTAGAAACCCTGGAAACTACCAAGAAATAGAAGCCATCATAATTGATGATATTAATATTAAATATGAAGTTCCAGGATTACTGAAACTTCAAACTTATTTAAAATCATTAAATTATCAGCTTGCAGATCACTTTGAAGCTGATGAAGTGGCTGACTTCATGTTAATTTTGGGGGCTGCAACCCACAAACTTTTTGCCCTCAGCAGTCATCAGATTCATACTGCCTCTTGTTATAAATCTCCCTATGGAATACTTTTATTGGGTTTCCCTTCAGATTACTACCCTGAAAAAGAAAAAGAACCAATAAGAGATCAGATCAGCTTCTGTATTACCAACCCGCTACCTACTAGTACAACTTCTAATGAAGATCTAAAAAAAATTGAACACCAGATTGCACAATTTAGCAAACTAGAAAACTTGGGTATTTCTGGGGATGAACCATTTCAAACAAAGAAAAAGATCTGATTGCAAACTTTGAAAAGGAAGTTAAAATAGAAGATGAAAGATTGTCTGTTAAGGTACCATGGAATGACCAAAAAGATAAAATTTCACCAAACTTTAACTATGCTATTAGCAGGTTAAAGTCCACTTGCAAAAAATTAAAAAAAGATAACTTAATGCAACCTTATTCAGACATCCTTGAACAACAATTCCAGGAAGGAATAATAGAAGAAGTACCTCTAACAGAACACTTAAGACAAGCAGGAAATTTTTTACCTCATTTCCCGTAGTTCGCCCTGGGGTACAAACAACTAAAGTTAGGATTGTAGTAGATCCCTCGGGTAAAAGCAAACCAGAAGAAATAACCGTAAATGATGCTACTGAGGACTGCCCTTCACTCCTACCTCACTTAGCAAAATTGTGCATTAAATTAAGGCATGGTAAATATTTGATGATTGGGGACATTCAAAAAGCATATTTACAACTTAAATATCAAACAGAATTTGACTGCAATGCCCACAAAATTCTGTGGGTAAAGAATACCCAATTGGCTCCAAATGACAACAACCTGATCTGCTATAAATATAGAAGAGTTACCTTTGGCAACAAAAGCAGTCCATTTTTACTACAACAATCTCTACAACACATTTTAATGAACAACAAAACCAAGTGGCAGACTACCTAGCTAACCGCTTTTACATGGACAATGCTTTAATTAATGCCAACAATCTCTCAGAACTCAAAGACCTTTACAATTATAGTGTAAACACTTTAATTGAATATAATTTGAAGCTATATGAATGGGCCTCTAATCACTCAGAACTTCAAGGACTATTTGAAAAACATGACATAGCCTCCTCCGAAGATAAAGAAAATGTAAAACTATTAGGATATGGTTGGAACACAAGTGCTGATACACTCCATCTAAAAACGGTAAACTTGAACTCAGAAGCCAAAACTAAAAGAGAAATACTAAGTTCGTGCAATCATTGTTTGATCCAATTGGATTTGTTGCACCCTTAGTGTTTAAATTAAAACTCTTCATGCAGAAAGTAACAGCTACCAAAAAAAATTGGGATGAATATCTAGAACTGGAAATGCTGCGTGAATGGAAAAAACTTTGTAAAGAAATAAACAAAGTGGAATTTCTGAATTTTCCTAGACAAGCTTTTGAAAATCCCAAACCTCTCATGGAAAATCTTCAACTCCACATCTTTTGTGATGCCAGCCAAGAAGGTTATGCAGTAAGTTGCTATCTAGTTGGAAATGGAAAATCCGAACTAATTTACGCTAAATCAAGAGTCAATCCCAAATCAAAAAATTGGACCATTTGTAACTTGGAATTAATGGCAATCTGCCTAGGAACCAAAGTCCTAGAATACCTTAAAGAAACCTACCTAGAAGAAAACTCAGAAAACCAAAAGTTCTTCAAAACAATAATTTGGACAGACTCACAAGTGGCTTTAAATTGGACTGCTCAAAAATCTCTAAAAATGAAATCAATCTTTGTAAAAAACAGAGTGAAAGACATTCAGGAAGCAACAAGAAACTTAAACCATCACCTGGAATTCAGACATGTAGCAGGAGAAGACAACCCAGCAGACCTACTCACCAGACCAATATCTTTCAAGAAATTTCAAAAACTTCTTCACTTTTACCAACATGGTCCCACATTTTTGAGAAATGAAATTGAATGGCCCACCAACTTAATTTTTAACCCCCACCAAGAAACCTTACAGACAACAATAAATGTGTGTCAAACAACTTGTAAAGAAATAAATGAAAAAACTCCCTTGTTAAATATGGAAAGATTCTCTAACAGGAAAAAACTGGTCAGAATCACTGCCTATGTTCTACGGTTCATAGAAAACTTAAAGTACTTCCGCACTCACAAATATAACCCCAAATGTAACCTGACAATGGAAGAACAAATTGCTGTCTTGGAGAAAAATCATACAGCTTACAAAACTAAGGCCACAAATTACTGGCTAAAATTAGTCCAGCAACAACATTTCTCAAAAGAAAAAGAAATAATCCACAAACTAAATAAAGGAGAAAAAGTTGAGGACCTAACAAAGCTGCAAAAGAATCTAAAACTCTTCATTGACAAAGAAGGGTTAGTCAGAACAATGGGGAGATATAAATATGCAACTAACCTTAACTATTCTGCTAGGTATCCTGTACTACTGCCCGAAAATTCTCATTTAACAACGTTAATTGTAACTGAATGTCATGCAAAAGCCAGTCATGCAACCTTAGCTACCACATGCAATTTCCTCAGACAGGAATTCTGGATCCCCAAAATAAGGCAAGTAGTTAAAAAGGTTCTGAAACAATGTCTGTTTTGCCAAAAATACTTTGCCATGGCTTATGAAGTGCCTACTACTGGACCCTTAGTAACGGAACGTTTAAGCTATGAAAAACCCTTTGAAAAAACTGCCCTTGACTATGTTGGTCCAATTTCTGTCCAGGATGAGAATAACCAATTCATGAAAGTCTACTTATTATTGTTCACTTGCTGCGCCACCAGATTCACCAGCCTTCACATCTGCACTGACCTTTCTGCTAAAACCTTTTTAAGAGAACTCTACCATTTGTCCTTAAACTACTCCCTTCCAAAGGTTTTGATTTCAGACAATCAATCCACCTTCAAAAGATCTGAAGATTACCTTAAACATTGGTTCCAAAATGTTCTTGTGTCTCAGTACCTCTCTGATCATGGTATCCAGTGGAAATTTACAGCAGCCTATTCACCCAGAACCTTAGGAATAGCTGAAAGAATGGTGGGTTTAGTCAAAAGAGCCCTCTATACCTCCCTAAAAGGAAGAAAAATCCCGTTAACTGAACTAAAAACAATTGTTCTTGAAATAATGAACACAATTAATTCAAGACCACTCACTTATGTTAATTCAAATGAAGATCCTTCCTCTGATCTACTAACTCCTTTCAAGTTGCTTTTTGGGTATGACAATACCAAATTCAACTTTTTAACCACTAATGATACCCAAGAAGCTGTTAATGAAGACGATCAGGTGGATGCTGATTATATGACAACAACAGAGGACAAAGAAAGAAAGAAAATACTGGATTACTTTCATAAGGGAGCTAAACAATCTCAAGAAATCAAGAAAAGATGGCGATACGAATATTTGAGTAGTTTGAGGGAAAAAGAATACCAACAACACAAACAACCAGTAAGTAAAGAACCTAAAGTAGGAGAACTATGTCTCTTAGATGAAAATTCTATGAATCCCAAATACTTCTGGAAGATTGCTGTAATTGAAACATTACACCCAGATGAAGATGGCATAATCAGGCATGTAACTGTAAAAACACCCAATGGTCATCTCTCCAGAAGACACATATATCGGTTATACCCACTGGAAATAACTGATAAGCCGAATATTGACCTGGAAGAACTGGAAAATTCTTCCACAGAATCAGGAACTGTAGATTCTCCTGACACTACTACTGCCGCTACTCAACCCCGACCACAAAGACAAGCTGCAGTTAGATTTCGGGAAGAACTGCAAAGGAAAATACAGAGTGGATCTTTGTGAAGACCACAAATAGAAAATTGTAAATAATTGTAAATAGCTATAACTTAGGACCAACGTTCTACAGAAAAGACGCTTTCATCTTCATATTTCACCTAAAAGGAACTTTTCTGAAGAGCATGTCATTTTCATTCAAAAAAAAAATAAAATAAATAAATAAATAAAATTTCCCAAGAATACAATTCTGGGTAAATTTTTCCCCTTGGGGGGAATGTTGAAAAAAGTGGTTAGAAATAACCGCATATATTTCCAAAAAATATAAACAAAATAAATAAAAATAAAAACCCTCGTTTCTAACCAACTAGTGAAGTTGGGTTTCCCTAATTAACCAAAAGAAGGAAAAAAAAAATTTCTGGGACAAAGAAAAACGGAGCTTTGCCCAGTCTTGAAAATTTTTGACCGCATGAAGCGGGCCCTTTTTTCTCAAAAAAATTAAAATGCTCGTGGTTACCCAAACCGGGAAACTGAGTCAACCTTCAAACCTAACAACCTTTAATTAAACCGTATCCTTAATTAATAACCACTGCAATTAATCAAAACCCAGGTTTAACTAAATAGAGGCCTATCACCGTCACCGTCCGAGCAGAGCTGGGCACTTGCGGTTTTTTTTGCGGTACTGCGGTACTACCGTGTTGGTCGGTACCGCGGAAAGTACCGCGGGAAATTTGAATGCGGTAGCGGTACTGCTGTACTTTCAGCGATCCTTTGCGGTACTGCGTTATGCGGTACCGGTTTGGTAGTGCTGTAGTAGTACCACAGTACCGCAGTACCGCAAAAAAACGCGCAAAAAAACGCAAGTGCCCAGCTCTGCAGGCTGAGGCTATCAGAACTAGGTGCAAGTAAGTTAAAGAAAATAACTAAGGTAAGAGAAAAACTAGGTACCTAGACGAAACTCGAACCGGGCTACAACGGCCCTAACTCAATAATTAAATGGCTGTTATAGCCCCTATTAAAACCTAAAGGCAATATAGCCCTAACTTAACTTAAATAAAACCTTCTAAACCTTAAACCTTTAAAACCAAAAACTTAAGGGCAATCCAGCCCTAGCCTAACTTAACCTGCAAAACCTAGGTCTGGGAAATAGCCCCTACAAATAAATAACCTAGCAGTGTGTTAAACAATAACCTAAAACTTAACAACGAAAATTGAAAAAACCTGGAAACTAAATGAAACTTATGAATCAGTTAGAAACTGAAAGGGTAACGTTCAACTGGCAACTTCATTTTTGGTAAGTCTAAATTAATTTTGATGAATTTAGCTTCACCATAGTTAGTAATCTGGCTGCTGACCAAATTTAACCTGAAAACCACTGCAACCTACAGTGAAAAAGTCTGTAGCTGTGTTGACAGTGTCTAAATAGGCCATTATTATTTCTATAATTACCGAGTCTATTTAAAGTAAACTTAACCTTAATACTACACCTAAATAAAAATAATATCTCTCAAGCTAAACAATAAATTTTTCAATAGATGCTTAGTATTAATGTAATTTAAAAATAAAGGGGCATGATCTTTATGCTTAAAAATGACAAAACAATCATCTACATAACGTTTAAATAAAATAGGTTTAAAATCAAGCGGGCAATCCCTCAGCCACTTTTCCTCGTGAAAACAAAGAAAATTGTTAGCAAAGGACGGACCAAGGGGCGAACCCATTGCCATTCCCTCGTGCTGGTGGAAAAGTTCCTTATTAAAAAAGAATATAGTATCCTCGACTGATAACTTTAAAAGTTTTGAAAACAATTGTCTGCTTAATCCCAAAATGTCATTAGTAAAAGCAAACAAAGAATTTATAATAATATCACAAGTTTCTAAAAGAGGTACATTGGTAAACAAAGACTGAACATCAAAGGAAGCCATGAAACAATCCTTAAACTTCAACTTGGTGACACAATCAACAAATTCAAATGAATCTTGCAAAGTGAAATGAGAACGTGTGGGAGGGTCTATAATTGGGACCAAAAATTTTGCGAGGTTATAACTTGGTGTGTTTATGGCTGCTAGAATGGGACGAAGCGGAACTCCAGTTCTACTATAAGTTTGATGGGTTTAAGGTTTTTTGTCCTGTTTTTAGTTTTAGTGATTTTAAAGTTCTCACGAACTTGGGGAGGGATAAGAATGTAATTATTTGTAAGCCTGATAAAGGTAAAGGTGTTGTTGTCTTAGACAGACAAGACTTTTTAAATAAAATGTATAATTTACTTTCTGATTCTACTAAGTTTTTGAAACTGCAGACTGATCCATTTAAATATATTGTCAAACTGGAGGACAGAATCAACAACTTTTTGCGTTCTCTCAAAAGTCGTGGGCTTTTGATTGACTATTACGATAAGCTTTTTGCTTCAGGTACTAGCCCAGGGGTTGTTTATGGCCTACCTAAGACCCATAAACCTGGAGTTCCGCTTCGTCCCATTCTAGCAGCCATAAACACACCAAGTTATAACCTCGCAAAATTTTTGGTCCCAATTATTATAGACCCTCTCACACGTTCTCATTTCACTTTGCAAGATTCATTTGAATTTGTTGATTGTGTCACCAAGTTGAAGTTTAAGGATTGTTTCATGGCTTCCTTTGATGTTCAGTCTTTGTTTACCAATGTACCTCTTTTAGAAACTTGTGATATTATTATAAATTCTTTGTTTGCTTTTACTAATGACATTTTGGGATTAAGCAGACAATTGTTTTCAAAACTTTTAAAGTTATCAGTCGAGGATACTATATTCTTTTTTAATAAGGAACTTTTCCACCAGCACGAGGGAATGGCAATGGGTTCGCCCCTTGGTCCGTCCTTTGCTAACAATTTTCTTTGTTTTCACGAGGAAAAGTGGCTGAGGGATTGCCCGCTTGATTTTAAACCTATTTTATTTAAACGTTATGTAGATGATTGTTTTGTCATTTTTAAGCATAAAGATCATGCCCCTTTATTTTTAAATTACATTAATACTAAGCATCCTAATATTAAATTCTCTATGGAAGTAGAACAATACAATAAAATTTCGTTTCTTGATGTTACCATAAATAAACACAGTACAGGCTTCTCAACACAAGTATACAGAAAACCAACTACTACCCAACTCGGTACTCATTTTTTCAGCAATATTCCACTTAGTTTTAAGCTGGCTAGTATTAAAAGTCGTATTTTTAGAGCCTATCACCTTTGTTCAAGTTGGTCTTTATTTGACTTAGAAATTCAGTATCTTAAGAGATTTTTCAACTATAATTTTTATTGTACTCTGACTTTTGAGGCTTTAATTTCTAAATTTTTAAATAACCTATATTCACCTAAAATAATTCACTCCACGGTTCCGAAACAGAAGGTTTATCTTAAGCTTCCATTTTAAGACCAACTAACTTTTCAACTCAATAAAGATGTCCACTCTATTTTGGACAGACACTTCCCTCAATGCGACTTTATAATCATTAATTCTAATTCTAATTCTCTGCAATCCTTTTTTCGCCATAAAGATCACCTCCCCGTGCTTTTGAGATCCTTTGTTATTTATTTATATACATGTGCGACCTGCCAAAGTCGTTATGTGGGGCAGACTGCCCTACAGTTAAAACTTAGGATTTCGAAGCATTTGGGTTTTTCTTATCGAACTTCTCGCCCTCTTTCCACTCCTGAATCCTCTGCTATTCGGCATCATTCAGAGACCCATGACCACCCGTGCCCCCAGGACTCCTTTGCGATTTTGTCGTCTGCTCCTAATTCACTTGATCTTAAAATTTTAGAATCCCTTTTTATCAAGAAATTAAATCCTGAACTAAACGATAGCCTTTCCTCGATAAAATTACATACTTCCTAACCAACCAACACCTTTTAAATGCAACCAACGCACTAACTTAAGTTTTTTTTTCCTTTCTCTCCACTTGTTATTTATAACTTTTACCATCCAGGTTAGTCCTTTTTAAATTTTTAAATTTTAAACTTAACATTTTTAAACTTTTAATTTTTGAAATTTTAGTTTGTTTTAATTTTACTTTTATTTTTTTATAATCCAGATAGTTTTTTAACAACTTTTTAACCTTTTTTTTGTGTTAGATTTTATTATCGAACAGTTTGACATTTGTATTTACTTTAGTTTTATGATTATTTTTAGATGCTTCTATTTAGTCACTGAAGATGGCCCCTGAGTGGACCGAAACGTTTGGCCAATAAATGTTGAGAGTCGTATCTCTTGTTTTCATATTCCTATTCATTTATTCGTTATTTCTCTTCCCCGTGTGCGGAGACGCTCCTTATTTACGTCGTTTCTATTCATTTATATACTGCGTGGTCATTGCAGTTAAATGCATATATATATATATTATATATATATATATATATATATATATATATATATATATTACGGAAACTAAAAACACACTCAGCGGCAGGACCAGATAAATGGAATGCCACACTAATCAAAAACTGCAAGAATGCAATCGCTGAGCTCCTATACTGGATATGGAGACGATCACTAGACACGGGAGAAATACTGGGCATCCTGAAGAGCGCGAACACAGTCCCAGTATATAAAGGAGATCGATCCGAGGCCAAAAACTATAGGCCAGTGTCGCTTACATCTCATCTCACTGAAATATTTGAAAGAATAGTTAGACAGAAAATCTATGACTTTTTGGAAACTCAGAAAAAATTCAATGATAACCAACATGGGTTTCGGTCAGGCAGATCATGCCTATCACAACTAATGGAACACTACAACAACATTATTGATGCACTTGAAAGTAATGAAAACTATGATGTATTGTTACCGGAAAACTACTTGTTACCGGCTGAGTACTTGTTTCCGGATACGTCACTTACTGATACAATACTGTTACTGGGACTCTCTTACTTACAGTACTTATGGGTTCGAAAAGCAATGTGGTGTTTAGCAAACAATTTATCCACTCGGCCCATTAAAGGTCCAGTAAAAGATACATTTAAATAAATTTAATATATTTACAAAACCCTAAATATAAACTTAAAATAAAATTTAAACTGAACACAACCTTAAATTAACACAAACCTAACACTTAAACTTAAAGTGATATACAAGCAGTACGTCCTGAGCCGCCTTAAAGTAAATTATCACTTCAGCTATCACTCCACTTCGGCTAGTCCAGTAGCAGTGGTGTTTAGATGGGCAAGAAAACATAGGCTTTGCTCCAATCCTGTCTTAATTCTCGAATTTACTGATGAAGCTCAGAAGCTCAGCCTCGGAACGGGGCCACAAAACGTTCCGACCGTTCACGTTCAGCTCGGGTAGACGAAATGGTTTTAATTGAACCAGGAATTCAGTTCCCCAGCCGAACTTAAGCGTTGTTCCACACTCCAAATTTGAAGCCTATTAAACAATGATAAACAAATATCGCTTACACAAGTAAAACACATACTAGCTAAAACTCAGAAAAATGCACATACAATGCGATATTCCACAAGTTCTTGCAGTAACAACTTGGTAACGGTTCAGAATAGGGGCGCCACCTCAATTTTTGTGTTTTTTCCACCAAAACATGCTAAAACCATTGGTTTCCTGTTGTTTAGGATGAATGTGACCATCGCCATTACAGTAAATTATTGCTTGAAGTGATTTCACCCCCCCAACCCCTCCTACAATCTGGGGGGACCACCGTGGGAACCGGGGGTTTTGGGTGGGGGAACACAGCACAAGCAATAATTTATTGTAATAGTGATGGTCAGATTTATCTTAAACAACAGGAAACCAATGGTTTTACCATGTTTTGGTGGAAAAAACCCTTATACCCTGAACCCTATACCGATCAATTTGTGATGCGTGATCTTTACGGGGGCTCTGCCCCCGTACCCCCGAGACCTAAATTATACAAATGATAATGTAATAACATGTTAAGTTATGCACTTTTTTAGTCTTCATCTAGGGCACATGACGAATCAAGTTCTCAACACGGCCGCGAGCTCTACTAGCGTCACCGGACATCCATCACAGACCAAAGCCATTTTCAAACAAGCCATGGTATTATTATAGTATTACACCCGTCTAACGTCCAGCAATTATTATATGGTCATTAAGTAGATTTTTTAATTCTAAGACACTTTCCTTATATAGCGTTTCCGTCGCAAATGCTTCGTTTTCGAGATATAAAATTTTTTTTGGTGTGTATCTAGTGTGTGTTTGTACGTTCGTTTGTGTGTTCGTACGTTCGTTTGTGTGTTCGTACGTTCGTTTGTGTGTTCGTTTGTGTGACTGTTACATGTCTGCCCAATCACTGCGCTCCATCCATTTCGAATTTGAATTACTTTGCTACCGGAGTGGCTTCGTGTGACACGTGCTTGTTTGATTATTACCGCTGTATTGTCGCTTTCTACGAAAATTTAGAAAAAAGTGTTGTTTCTGCGTGCTCACAGTGTTCTACCGACAGTAGTGAAGTGTCCACATTGTAAAATGGAGTGCACATATCGTCAAGACCAGAAACTGTGGTGTTGTAGAAAAAGTTACGTTGTGCTTAAAACGAAGAAAAGACGGTACTGTGATTATTCTGTCTTAGATTTTAAAGGTAATTCCTGTTTTTCTTTTAGGTTAGGATAGGTTAGGTTTAGTTGTTAGGATAGGTTGTTAGGTTAGGTTAGGTCAATTTTGAAGGTGAAATTTGTTTTTCCTATGGTTTTTGATGTTTTGAACGAATCTGACCTTCAAAACCTTCGGAAATGACTCGTTTTCTGTGATTTCCCCCACATTGCCGGCTGGAGGGGGGGTATCTCAAAAACGAGTCATTTCCGACGGTTTTGAATGTCAGATTCGTTCAAAACACATCAAAAACCATAGGAAAAACATAAATTTCACCTCCAAAGGGAGACGGGTGTAATACTATAAATTTACCCAAGCCATTTTCAAACTAGATTCATAGTAGCTATAAATATTTTTTCGTAATTTTCTAACTTTGTTTTTTTTGACAATGCGACGCAATCAACGTATTTTAATGAGAGAAACAACTTTGTCTCTATGGTATTTTTCGAAATTTTGCTTAATTAAGTGGCGCCCGTATTCTGAACCATTACCAATAATTTTAACTAAATCTTACCTCGTATAGAGGCTTCCACACTTGCACTATAGGCAATGCTCAAAGACACCACTGTACTCTGTACCCTGTACAATAATCACATTTATAAATTACTTTAAAAATTATGTCTTGCATTAAAAAAAAACTAAATATTAATTACAATTTAACGTAATCTATACAATTTAACAGTAAATAATTAAGTTATTCAAACAATAATAACAAATACACATTAACATGGAAGTACATATATAACAATTACCTGAAGTGATTGCAGATCTAATGCCGACAAATTCGCATTCAAATACCAAACTTCTTGCAACTTCTAACTTTGAATCTCGCGCTTCCAACCTCTATTATCCAGATCACAAGCACGAATCATCCCCAAACTTCCATTACTACCTTTCACCTTGCTCACTTTCAAATCATTCACACCAAGCTCTAGTTTCACACTCCACCTATCGCTGACGTTCAACTTTCACAATGACCCTACCATACCAATCACACTTCTACAGTACTATACACAAACTTTGCTAAAGCGTTCGACAAGTGTGACCATTAGGGTGGCCCACTTTTCAATTTTTTTTGAAAAGTATAGGTGATCGTGGTTTTTCCCATTATTTGGCACTATACTAGCACATTGGTACCATTTTTACAAAAATTGATCAATATTTAGGGGTCTCGCATCGACCTTGAAATTACAAGTTTTTTTTTAAATGCGTACTTTTTAACGTTTTACTGAATCAAGATAAATCATTAAGTAGGGATGTTTTCTGAATCCTCTTAATGAGAGAAATCGTTTGGTGTGCCTGCCAATGTCATACGACTAACGGTTTAAAGGTTGTGCCTGTATACAGGTAATACCAATGTGCTAGTATAGTGCCAAATAATGGGAAAAACCACGATCACCTATACTTTTCAAAAAAATGAGTCACCATACCCGGGCGGAATGTATAATGTATATAGGTAATTAGAAAATGCACTATGCCTGTGCCAGGTACCTAACCTATTTCTTTTTTTGCAGATCATAACATTTTGAAATTCTGTCTGAGTTCCTCATCCTTTGTCATGGACAAATCGATGGCAACCATAACTGGAAGAACTCTTGAAGCTACAAATAGAGAGTCATCAAAAGGAAAGGCGAAAATAACATCGCTACCTTCTCTAAGATCGGCCTCGGAAATTTTTTTAGTTGGCCAACCGTCGTCCTCCATCAGTGGTAGCAAATTGCAAACAACACGGCAGGTTTTGCAATACTTCTTCAGTGTTATCCAGTACACTGCTAACAGGAAAGACGCATTCAAAGAAACCGTAAACAACGTCTTAAAGTTTTGGAACATGGCCCGCATTAAAACAATCACAAAGCTCAACTGCGAACGGAAGCTAGAGGCATTGTGGAAAGAGTGGCACTTACTCCAAAAGAGCAGAAAACGAGAAACTGACGCCGGAGGAAAACGGCAGAAGTTTTCGGACAGTGTGGACAACCTGTGGGATATCGGAGCATCTGACGCTGTCGAAGATATAAAGAAGAATCGACTGCTGTCCGACAAGGACAAGAAAGAAGACATTGACTTCTACCTCGATCAACGTGGTCCTCGGGTGGCAACGATGAGCGGGAACGATAAAGTTTTCGCTGTAAAAAGAAAGCTACAGGAAGGAAGTAAACGTCCTCGCCAGGAGCAGCAAACCTCAAAGTGTGCATACGAAACCGGAGATGAGGCCATGGAGAATGATGATACTGGCATGTCAGGAGAGTCGGAGACAGAACTAGCGTTCCCCCTGCCGAAAGAGCGAAGTGTGTCTGTCAATCTTCCTCGCCGCATCCTTAATGCACCTGCTGTCATGGAAGTGGCTGATCGTTTCCGTATGTCCAATAATCAGGTGCGTATTGTGTATAGTATTCATCGATAGCGTCAGTTTTAAAGTGTCCCGTAACCCACATGTATTCTTGTCAGTTTCCTTTCCACTTTCCATTCTCTACATAGGTAGTAAGCATTGTGGCTGCTATCACACGTTCGGCGGATCCACCAGCAGACCTCAATCAGTTCAGCATCTCGAAAGAAACGGCTCGCCGGGGAAGAGTGTCACATCGCCGTGAAGTGGCGACGGCTGTGAAGGACTCCTTCACGCCACCGAGGCACACTGTTGTCCACTGGGATGGCAAAATGGTCAAGGTCAATTGATTAAGTTTTCATAGCTATCAATTTAGTAATGAGATTCATGAAGCATAATGTCAATTAAAAAGAGAACTGAATGTGAACAAAAATAGGTTACTTTACAACCATGAAATTGAAATATATGGCATGTGTTTCAGAACTTCCTTGGAACGGCGGAGCACCGCCAAGCAATTCTCATCTCCGGGGCTCCTCATTGCACAGAAGGAAAGTTGCTGTCAGTCCCAGCTGTTGCTGACGGCACCGGACTGTCGCAGGCGCGGGCAACCATACATGCTCTCGAAGATTGGGGATGTGAGGAGAGCGTCATCGGACTCTGCTTCGACACCACTTCCACCAACACGGGGAGGGTGCAGGGTGCAGTTGTCCGGCTGGAAAACATGCTCGGGCGACCGCTACTCCAGCTGGGATGCCGTCATCACGTCCTAGAGCTTATCGTGGGGGCAGTAGCCGTCACCCTGCTCGGAAGGACTACGGCACCAACTGATCCTTTGTTTCAGCAGTTGAAGAGAAGGTTAGTTCATTTTTTGTGCAAGGTAAAGTTAGGACACACATGATATTCCACTAGTTTATAAAACAGCAAGCCAAACTGGAACTTCAGAGTTTTCTCACACAATTTTCTTGTTTATTATTTTTGAAGATGGGACGAGCTCGATCTCTCGACCTACTGCAAGCTGCAGGTCGAGAATCTGGCGGAGAGTACGTGGCTAATAGAACTCCGGGACGCGGCGGTCAGCTTCCTGAACACAGCTTCAGGTTTCGTCAGAGACGATTACCGGGAAGTGGCAGAGATCACGCTCCTGGTACTCGGGACACAACCACGCCGTGGCATTCACCTCATGCGCCCAGGAACCTACCACCACGCAAGATGGATGGCTAAAGTTAGTATTTTCAAACAAAAATAATCTAGAGATAAGTTTAAATGTTATTCAAAGATAAACATTTCATTATAGCGCAAACAAAGTAAGTAATTGGTAACAATAAACCTGTCTTACTTACAATGGTGCCTATTCTGTTTCAGGTCATCTACTACACAAAACTGCTGATGTTCAGTAGGCAGCTGGAGCTCGACGCCGAGCTGGTCGACAAACTGCACAGGATCGTGGTGTTCATCGCTCTTGTACGTACCAGCTTGGTTGGCGGCCCCTGTAGCAGCTGATGCGCCGTTGAATGACCTGGTACTATACCAGCGTTTTCTGAGGTATAGGGCAGTGGACCGCGAGGTGGCAGAAGCGTCACTGGCAGTGATGAGGCGGCACTTCTGGTATCTGAGGCCTCAGACTGTCATCTTCGCTCTATGCAGCAACAAGGTGGATGGCACTGTGAAGCAACAGATGGCAGAGAAGCTGTCCCACCTCCCTGTACCCAAAGACTTCACATACGAGAACGTCTCAGTCGACGAGATGACGCTACTCCCCGACCTGATCGACGAGTCCTCCTGGTTCTTATTTGCAGGTCTGAAGATGTATGGGTCTTCGTGGCTCACCCTGCCAATGATAAGTGGGACGAGAACGAGGACTTTTGTCGTCTGAAGGATGTGATCTCTAATCTCCAGGTCACCAATGACGTCGCTGAAAGAGGAGTCCAACTGATACAAGACTATGCGAACACGGTCACAAAGGACGAGGCACAGCTGCAGGATCTTCTGCAAGTGGTGGAAAAGAACCGGAAAGAGCTCGGCGACTTCAAGAAGTCATCACTCGCCACGATGACATAGCACAGAGGGACAACGTTGCAGCCAGTGACGTGTGATAGTGGTCAATACAATGCAAAAGTGATTAAATTATTGTTTCTTTCTTCTTTATTTGTCTGCTATTTGCTGATTTTTTTGAAAAGTATAGGTGATCGTGGTTTTTCCCATTATTTGGCACTATACTAGCACATTGGTATTACCTGTATACAGGCACAACATTTAAACCGTTAGTCGTATGACATTGGAAGGCACACCAAACGACTTCTCTCATCAAGAGGATTCAGAAAACATCCCTACTTAATGATTTATCTTGATTAAGTAAAAAGTTAAAAAGTACGCATTTAAAAAAAAAACTCGTAATTTCAAGGTCGATGCGAGACCCCTAAATATTGATCAATTTTTGTAAAAATGGTACCAATGTGCTAGTATAGTGCCAAATAATGGGAAAAACTACGATAACCTATACTTTTAAAAAAAAATTGAAAAGTGGGCCACCCTAGTGACCATGGAATCATAATACTTAAACTGAAATATATGGGAATAACAGGAAAAGTAGGGAAACCGATATATAATTTCCTTAGTGAGCGGCGGCAAGTCGTTACAGTACAAGGAATATCTTCATCAAAATCAGGAACAAGGAACAGTATTAGCTCCACTATTCTTCATAATCATGCTAACTGACATAGATGAGGACGTTACCAGAGACAGCATAGTAACATCCTTTGCCGATGACACAAAGATCAGTAGAAAAATAAGAAACCCAGAAGATATAGGATCCCTACAAACCGACATGAACAGAATCTACAAGTGGACGGAAGACAACACTATGAAGTTTAATTAACACCGAGAAATTTCAGCTGTTACGGTACGGCAAAAGAGAAACCTAAAATCCATGGAATATTATACCCCAAATGGACAGGAAATTCAGAGAAATTCTAGAGCAAATGATTTAGGGATTGTAATGACAGTTGATGCGAAATTTGAAACACAAAATAAGATAGCAGTAAACAGAGCAAAGAGAATAACGGGACAGATATTGAGAACCTTTAAACGAAAGGATAGGAATGTAATGATTCCTCTACTGAAAACCCTGATCATACCCAAATTGGAATACTGCTCGGTCCTAACATCCCCATATAAAAAAGAAGACATTAGACAGCTGGAAGGGATCCAGAGAAGCTTTACAGCCAAGATCAATGGGTGCAAAGAACTAAATTACTGGGAAAGGTTACACTTGGAAAATAATGGAGACACTAGTCCCTAATCTTACTCTGAACCCTATAACTCCCCAAAGAACGGTGGAAAGTAGAAACGGTAGACTGTGTCGTATTCCCAAATTAAAGGCGAGACAGGGAACATCCTTAACCCTGAAAGAAAATAGTTTTGTGGTGAGAGGACCAAAACTGTTTAATCAGGTGCCCAAAGACCTAAACACGAAGGGAGTTGCAGTGGACATCTTCAAAAGAAGATTAGACGCCTGGCTCAGAACAATCCCCGATGAGCCGGGCGTACCTGGCTATGGAGAGTACAAGAAACCAAGTCACTACTTCACGAGGCCAACTCGAGAGGAGGGGCGACAAGCTTGACCTTCGCGAAATGAGGAATCATCGCGCGGAACCTTTGTAAGAATATATATGGTGCAAACCCACAAGGAAAAATAAAACATTATTCCAAGGTCTTTCATATATTCAGCAATACACCTCGTCATGGAATGACGAAATGTATTGCTGAATACATGAAAGGCCTTGGAATAATTTTTTCATTCATTCATTTCACGTGCTTAAGTGTAAAGTTCATCTCATATATATATATATATAATACACATTCAACTGCAAAGAACACGCAGTATAAATACGTAAAGAACGACGCTTGTATAGGAGATATTCCGCGCAAGACGAGAAAGAGAAAACAACAAATGAAAAAATGAAGTACCACCTGGGAATCGAACCCGGGATCTTCCGATTGCCGGTCAGACGCGATAACCACTACACCATGGACTTCACTCTTCCAAATGCCGTAATTCCTCTACATACTCGCAGAAACCAATGCCCCAAGGGGGCACCTCCCGCATGCCGTAACATTATATACATTCAACTGCAAAGAACACGCAGTATAAATAACGTAAAGAACGACGGAATATCTCCTATACAAGCGTCGTTCTTTACGTTATTTATACTGCGTGTTCTTTGCAGTTGAATGTATATAATGTTACGGCATGCGGGAGGTGCCCCCTTGGGGCATTGGTTTCTGCGAGTATGTAGAGGAATTACGGCATTTGGAAGAGTGAAGTCCATGGTGTAGTGGTTATCGCGTCTGACCGGCAATCGGAAGATCCCGGGTTCGATTCCCAGGTGGTACTTCATTTTTTCATTTGTTGTTTTCTCTTTCTCGTCTTGCGCGGAATATCTCCTATACAAGCGTCGTTCTTTACGTTATATATATATATATATATACATACACTAAAATCACAGAACAACACGTGATCTTATTAATAAGCAAACAACCACAGGGAAAAGGAAAAAGAAACACGAAATCCGAGCGCTTTCGTGATATATTCACATCTTCAGGGAAAAACAAGAAGTGTTTCTTGTTTTTCCCTGAAGATGTGAATATATCACGAAAGCGCTCGGATTTCGTGTTTCTTTTTCTTTTCCCTGTGGTTGTTTGCTTATATATATATATATATATATATATATATATATATATATATATATATATATATATATATATATATATATAATTATAACGAATATAATCGGTATATAGGTAAAGGGATATGGTATAAGGCAATACAACTTTGTTTGTATGAATATTTGTTGTCTAAAAATTTTTCATCGTATACAATTTGGATGAAGCAGATTCCTTAAACATTAACATGCACTTAAATGAAAATACAAAAAGTGGACAAATGAAAACAGATTGTGGATATGCAGGACTGAATTAAGGATTCATGAGGCCCTGGGCTGGGAGTTTGAATGAGCCCCCATGTTTCAATGTTTCCAAACCCCATTTCATGGGGTTTGGAAACATATATTGCTGTTCAGTACAGCAATGTAATATATGAAATTTCTATTTTCAAATCACACAATTAATCAAACAAATCAAACACTACAAATCAAATGTTCACTTTTCTGTCTTTCATTAACCAAAAGATTCGAAGACATGCCAAAATTCAATTGATTGTAATAGCTGATGCTCAATCGACATCAATGACGAACGATTTAGTCTTTCCCGCAACATACTTGACCGTTTTTCATTTTTAATAAATTTAAGTTTTAAGAAGAATCGTTCGCCACACGAATTTGTAATCACGAGTGCTAAATAGATTCGTAGTTAGTATTTTCAAACAAAAATAATCTAGAGATAAGTTTAAATGTTATTCAAAGATAAACATTTCATTATAGCGCAAACAAAGTAAGTAATTGGTAACAATAAACCTGTCTTACTTACAATGGTGCCTATTCTGTTTCAGGTCATCTACTACACAAAACTGCTGATGTTCAGTAGGCAGCTGGAGCTCGACGCCGAGCTGGTCGACAAACTGCACAGGATCGTGGTGTTCATCGCTCTTCTGTACGTACCAGCTTGGTTGGCGGCCCCTGTAGCAGCTGATGCGCCGTTGAATGACCTGGTACTATACCAGCGTTTTCTGAGGTATAGGGCAGTGGACCGCGAGGTGGCAGAAGCGTCACTGGCAGTGATGAGGCGGCACTTCTGGTATCTGAGGCCTCAGACTGTCATCTTCGCTCTATGCAGCAACAAGGTGGATGGCACTGTGAAGCAACAGATGGCAGAGAAGCTGTCCCACCTCCCTGTACCCAAAGACTTCACATACGAGAACGTCTCAGTCGACGAGATGACGCTACTCCCCGACCTGATCGACGAGTCCTCCTGGTTCTTATTTGCAGGTCTGAAGATGTATGGGTCTTCGTGGCTCACCCTGCCAACTGATAAGTGGGACGAGAACGAGGACTTTTGTCGTCTGAAGGATGTGATCTCTAATCTCCAGGTCACCAATGACGTCGCTGAAAGAGGAGTCCAACTGATACAAGACTATGCGAACACGGTCACAAAGGACGAGGCACAGCTGCAGGATCTTCTGCAAGTGGTGGAAAAGAACCGGAAAGAGCTCGGCGACTTCAAGAAGTCATCACTCGCCACGATGACATAGCACAGAGGGACAACGTTGCAGCCAGTGACGTGTGATAGTGGTCAATACAATGCAAAAGTGATTAAATTATTGTTTCTTTCTTCTTTATTTGTCTGCTATTTGCTGATTTTTTTGAAAAGTATAGGTGATCGTGGTTTTTCCCATTATTTGGCACTATACTAGCACATTGGTATTACCTGTATACAGGCACAACATTTAAACCGTTAGTCGTATGACATTGGAAGGCACACCAAACGACTTCTCTCATCAAGAGGATTCAGAAAACATCCCTACTTAATGATTTATCTTGATTAAGTAAAAAGTTAAAAAGTACGCATTTAAAAAAAAAAACTCGTAATTTCAAGGTCGATGCGAGACCCCTAAATATTGATCAATTTTTGTAAAAATGGTACCAATGTGCTAGTATAGTGCCAAATAATGGGAAAAACTACGATAACCTATACTTTTAAAAAAAAATTGAAAAGTGGGCCACCCTAGTGACCATGGAATCATAATACTTAAACTGAAATATATGGGAATAACAGGAAAAGTAGGGAAACCGATATATAATTTCCTTAGTGAGCGGCGGCAAGTCGTTACAGTACAAGGAATATCTTCATCAAAATCAGGAACAAGGAACAGTATTAGCTCCACTATTCTTCATAATCATGCTAACTGACATAGATGAGGACGTTACCAGAGACAGCATAGTAACATCCTTTGCCGATGACACAAAGATCAGTAGAAAAATAAGAAACCCAGAAGATATAGGATCCCTACAAACCGACATGAACAGAATCTACAAGTGGACGGAAGACAACACTATGAAGTTTAATTAACACCGAGAAATTTCAGCTGTTACGGTACGGCAAAAGAGAAGACCTAAAATCCATGGAATATTATACCCCAAATGGACAGGAAATTCAGAGAAATTCTAGAGCAAATGATTTAGGGATTGTAATGACAGTTGATGCGAAATTTGAAACACAAAATAAGATAGCAGTAAACAGAGCAAAGAGAATAACGGGACAGATATTGAGAACCTTTAAACGAAAGGATAGGAATGTAATGATTCCTCTACTGAAAACCCTGATCATACCCAAATTGGAATACTGCTTGGTCCTAACATCCCCATATAAAAAAGAAGACATTAGACAGCTGGAAGGGATCCAGAGAAGCTTTACAGCCAAGATCAATGGGTGCAAAGAACTAAATTACTGGGAAAGGTTACACTTGGAAAATAATGGAGACACTAGTCCCTAATCTTACTCTGAACCCTATAACTCCCCAAAGAACGGTGGAAAGTAGAAACGGTAGACTGTGTCGTATTCCCAAATTAAAGGCGAGACAGGGAACATCCTTAACCCTGAAAGAAAATAGTTTTGTGGTGAGAGGACCAAAACTGTTTAATCAGGTGCCCAAAGACCTAAACACGAAGGGAGTTGCAGTGGACATCTTCAAAAGAAGATTAGACGCCTGGCTCAGAACAATCCCCGATGAGCCGGGCGTACCTGGCTATGGAGAGTACAAGAAACCAAGTCACTACTTCACGAGGCCAACTCGAGAGGAGGGGCGACAAGCTTGACCTTCGCGAAATGAGGAATCATCGCGCGGAACCTTTGTAAGAATATATATGGTGCAAACCCACAAGGAAAAATAAAACATTATTCCAAGGTCTTTCATATTCAGCAATACACCTCGTCATGGAATGACGAAATGTATTGCTGAATACATGAAAGGCCTTGGAATAATTTTTTCATTCATTCATTTCACGTGCTTAAGTGTAAAGTTCATCTCATATATATATAATATATATATATATATATATATATATATATATATATATATACATACACTAAAATCACAGAACAACACGTGATCTTATTAATAAGCAAACAACCACAGGGAAAAGGAAAAAGAAACACGAAATCCGAGCGCTTTCGTGATATATTCACATCTTCAGGGAAAAACAAGAAGTGTTTCTTGTTTTTCCCTGAAGATGTGAATATATCACGAAAGCGCTCGGATTTCGTGTTTCTTTTTCTTTTCCCTGTGGTTGTTTGCTTATATATATATATATATATATATATATATATATATATATATATATATAATTATAACGAATATAATCGGTATATAGGTAAAGGGATATTGGTATAAGGCAATACAACTTTGTTTGTATGAATATTTGTTGTCTAAAAATTTTTCATCGTATACAATTTGGATGAAGAAGATTCCTTAAACATTAACATGCACTTAAATGAAAATACAAAAAGTGGACAAATGAAAACAGTTGTGGATATGCAGGACTGAATTAAGGATTCATGAGGCCCTGGGCTGGGAGTTTGAATGAGCCCCCATGTTTCAATGTTTCCAAACCCCATTTCATGGGGTTTGGAAACATATATTGCTGTTCAGTACAGCAATGTAATATATGAAATTTCTATTTTCAAATCACACAATTAATCAAACAAATCAAACACTACAAATCAAATGTTCACTTTTCTGTCTTTCATTAACCAAAAGATTCGAAGACATGCCAAAATTCAATTGATTGTAATAGCTGATGCTCAATCGACATCAATGACGAACGATTTAGTCTTTCCCGCAACATACTTGACCGTTTTTCATTTTTAATAAATTTAAGTTTTAAGAAGAATCGTTCGCCACACGAATTTGTAATCACGAGTGCTAAATAGATTCGTAATGCAACTTCAACATTAGGGTATGTTGAAGCTAAATCATGTTCAAACAGAATGTCGTACAGATTTTAAACACTTTTTATACCCCACTTGTTCACCTGGCCTTCAACAAAATGGTAAAAATGGGTGAATTCGTCATAGAATGAGGTTTCAAAATCATTTGCATATTCTAAATTTAATAAAATAATAATTTAATAATAAATAATGAACATTAATGAGGATAATTTCTACTATTCGGTAACTGGCGAGTAGTGCTGGGGGTTCCTCTGGGACCATGGGCGCCAGCCGTTTGCCCATACGTTAATCCGGTACTGCGGGTATACACTATTTAAGAGATTTAAAACTGCTTCACACTCGTTCGAAAAACTGTTCATGACTTACATTAGGGCATGGGCGCAAATCGCTATCAAAAAGTGGGTGGTACATTTCGATATAAAAATTAATGGATTTTTAGTAAATTTATTTAAAATATCGTAACAAAAATAATATAATAATAATAAATAATGTAATAATAAATAATATAATAATAAATAATAATATTTAATAAATATTACTAAATATTAAATATTAAATATTATTAAGGCATACATTTATTTATGTATTATAATTCCTTTTACTACTTTGGAATACCGTTAGCCTACTAAGAGTTCCTAATAGTCCCAAATAGTGGGGGGGTACAATTGATACTTTGTCCCAGCCTTCAAAAAGTGGGGGGTACATGTACCCCATTGTCCCATAGGGATTTGTGCCCGTGCATTAGGGTAACGGGCATACGTACGTTGATCGAATTTATTGTAGATGTACTGAGAAAAATCCTGTCGCCGAGTGGCTATATACATTTATGTATGAGGTTACTACTTCGTTTTACTAAAAATAGTCGTACTCTTTACACTCTTCTAGTGATTGATTGTACGAAGTTTAAGTACTCCTTATATACAGTAGCTGTAACTGTTTACACTTTCTTCTGTATAATACGTAAATGAACTGAATCCCATCGGTTTTGGCAAAAACACTCGCGCGCTTTATAACGGCATATTCGGATAAGAATACTTTAAATATATTAATGTCATATTAGATATCTAAATCGCGCAGAAAAAAGGGCTATACTGTAAAGCTTTATGTAAATTGTATTCTTTTAGTGAATAAAGTTTTTTAAATTTTGCATTCTCAATATACGTAGGTCCAATACGGAGATACTGCAATTATACGATATACAGGGTGGGCCGTAAGTTTCCATACATAGGAAAAATTAAACGTTTGTTTTTATGTTTCAGATACCCTAAGAATATGCGTTTGACGTAAGATTTTGTTTACTGATGAAGCAAATTTTTACGTCAATGGAGAGGTTAATCGGCAAAACATACGTTATTGGAGTAATGCTAACCCTAACTGGCTGAGTCCGACGAAGATGCAAGGTGCCGGTAAAGTGATGGTGTGGGCCGGGATATGGGGTGACAGAATTATTGGACCAATTTTTGTCAGTGGAAATCTTAATGCCGAAAGGTATCTTAACATGTTGCAAGAAGAGATTTTCCCATCCCTGCTAAACGAGGAAGGTAACTTCCCAGTTTACTTCCAGCAAGATGGAGCTCCACCTCATTATGGTCTTCACGTGCGTCGGTATTTGGATCAGCAGTAGTTTCCGGATGCTTGGATTGGTCGGCGTGGTCCTGTGGAGTGGCCTCCCAGATCCCCAGATCTCACCCCCCTTGATTTCTATCTTTGGGGGCACGTGAAGGCCATGGTGTATCAGGAAAAGATACGAGACATAAATCATCTAAAGGAACGTATCACCAACGCCATTACAAGCATAACGTCAACTGTGCTAATGCGTGTTCATCAACAGTGGGGAACACGTATTGAAATGTGTTTTCAAAACAATGGCAACCATGTAGAGCATATTATATAAATAAAAATGGTTGTCCATAAAAAAATGTTTATTTTTCCTATGTATGGAAACTTACGGCCCACCCTGTAGAATAAAATAAATTAACACTTATGAAGGAGGCGGAAGTCAAAGTTCAAAGTCTCACAATTGGGAATCTTTAATGAACGGTATATTACTCGGATAAAGGGGTGTTGTTTCTATAACAAAAGGTAGAGAATGTTCTCAAATATTCCGTTGGAAAATTTCGTTACTTATTTCTAATACATACTGTAGAAGGGTCCTGTTGTTCTTTCCATTTTAATGATGTCGTAACTCGTTTGTTTCTTGGTTGGCTGTTGTGCTGCATATCTACGTAAATGCGGTCAAAAATATGCAAAACCACTTAGGAATTTATGAAGAGAGTTTAATGAAATTGTATCAAATTTTGTTCAGTTCTGAAATCTGACGCATTTCCAAATAAATAATCTCAAGATTTGCATCCTATCGTTATGTATATTTTATGACTGGAACAACATTTGAACAACAACAACAACAACAACAACAACATAAACGGAAACAAAATCCAAATAGACAAAAGAACATTTTTTAAAAAATATTAAAAATTTGTAACGAAATTACTTAAATGAACGCACCACTTCTCGTTGTGTGCATGTATTGGTAAATTTTTATGGTTTGTGGTCTGTGTTGTTCTTTAAAAGAAATGTTCGGAGAACTTCATCTTATCAGATATAAAAGTGAACAAAAAGCCTATGTTTTTCTCATCGTGAAATCTTTATAACGTTTGCTTGAATCATGTTTGGGGGACATTCACGCAGAATAGAAAATACTTCTAAAGTAGCAAAAACTGAAAATATAATTGAGAAGATTACAAATATTTCTTAGATACTTACATTTAAAATTATGTTTGCTTACAAACTACCCACAAAAGGATTATGAAGGGGAAGTCCAGTAGTATTTATAGAGTAAATGATAAATTTCAGAATGAATGGTTTCATAGTACGCGAGAAAAGGACTGACCAAATGAAAAAAATGATGTTTGTGAATCGTAGTGTGGAGTGAGAAAATTATAAATGAAAATTAGGAGAGTTGATCCCGTTGATACGGGTATACGATAGAAGAAATGAGTAATGGGTATAATAAGCTCGCGTAAATAAAATGAGTAAGGTAACAATTAAAGGTATGACTATAGAAGAACGAGCGTATAAGACGCGAAGAGGCGATCTGGGTGTATGTTAGAATGAGAATCAACTCGGATACGCTTGAAGCGGGGAAAATAAAGCGGGGGTTTACTGAAAGGTGAGTAAATGAAAGGGCTCGGTCTTCTGATGCGGCGAAAGAACAAACCAACTGAAGTAGTCATCCAAATTTGTTGAAATTAACGTTATATGAAATGAAGATTTGGCGGATTAAATCAATGCGGTGATAATTAATTCAAAAAGCGCGCAGTCATGGCTAACTTTTGCGGTATGAATTTAAATTCTAAACATTATCACATATTTTATAATAAACATTCATTCATGATTCTCCGTACTTTTATATGAAATAATTATACTTTTTCACTTCAACTAATTAAAAACAGAGAATAAAGTCTTCCTATTGAGAGAGAGAGAGAGAGAGAGAGAGAGAGAGAGAGAGAGAGAGAGAGAGAGATAAGGCATAAATGATTTAATAGCTAGTCAGAAAATGAAAATAAAATCTATGTAATCTACAATTCGAATATAAATCACACTAGAAGAAAAGGACCTCTAATGTTTAAATTTTGAACCTTAATAAATAATTCATTCTCGAGATATAAGTTTGTTCTCAGATAATTACGATAAGATAAGTTTAGCTTGGGGCGACATCAATATATATATATATATATATATATATATATATATATATATATATATAGAGAGAGAGAGAGAGAGAGAGAGAGAGAGAGAGATATAACCAACTTTGAACTACTATTCTGCATTAAACTATATTGTATACTACGACTGGCAAACATCTGTGATGCCAAACATTTAGTTGAAATGGTAAATTATTCTGTGTAGCATTGCATATAATATAGTTAATAAATTTTTTTTTTGTTTTTTCACATTTACTTATAGTTGTCGAGAGCATATATTTCTAGAAAAGGTTGTTCGCTGGTTCAGTATTTAAAATTTCTAATTATTACACAAATACCTCTAAAACAAGGGCTATAATATTGCCTCTCTTTTCCTACATTATATTAACAACAGAACATTACTAATCTGACCCAAATACTTAAACTTTTGAATATTATTATTATTACGTTCAAAACTTTAATTTTGAACGTCATAGATACATCAAATACATATTTTGTTTCGATTGTAAAATTTCCTGGACCTTTTCCGTTCTATGGGCACCATTCAAATGAGAGAAATTAATATTTTTTAAACTTATTTTAACTTTTTATTAATAATCAGTACATTTTGAATGGGAGAAATTTAATTTATTTAATTTAACAGCTATGAACATAAATAAAAACAAAAAATATTTGTCGTTTCTTCAAAAATTTGACGATAATTTGCGTTGAAAATTGGACGTAGGCTATAGGCCATCTTATTCTTAGTTTGCGCAAAGACCTAGGCTATATATATATATATGCCCGGTTAGGTTCATTCAATGCCCTGTTAGGTTAATTGTACGCCCTTGACGATTGGTCACGACTTAACCTAACCAATCGTCAAGGGCGTACAGTTGACTTAACCGGGCATTCAATAACTTTACCGTAGGTTTCAATATATATATATATATATATTATATATATATATTATATATATATATATAAAATATTAATTTCTCTCATTTCAATGGTGCCTATAGAACGGAAAAGGTCCAATTTCATTATATATACACTCGTGTGTTTGTGTATATATGTGTGTTTGTGTATATATATATATATATATACTATAGAAATAAAAATAATTAAAAGTTAATTAATCTTTGTTGTCTTTTTCCGCCCTTATTTCTGAATTCAGTTCATTTTCTCTTCTCCGGGAATGTTGGTACGTCTGACTTTGTAAACAAACCCGGGGCTTCCTCTCGCGTTAGGCCTAACTTTGGAGCCGCGAAGGGTCGGTTAAACACAGTTGGAGGAATTGGGGGGAAAGGGGATGGGGGAAGCTGGGGGAAGGGGAGGGCTGTATGGTAGGACGAAAGAAAGTAGATGCGTTGTGCTGGGATTGGGAAGGGGACGGGAGGGAAAGAGCTGGGGTTAAATGGTTACTATCGGGGATAAGATAGGGGACAGGAGGAGAGGGGATAATATGGTCAACTGGCTGACTGGGACACAGAATTAGGGATATAAAACTAAGAGTTGTTAATGACTGTATATACACACACACACACACACACGACTGTCGTATATAATGATCGTATATATATATATATATATATATACACACACACTTGTAAACTATCACATAGGGGCTATGTATTATTAAAACCGGATATAAGTAAGCCTATTAAGACTTCCGGTATACTTCAGTGTAAACATGGCTTTTCATTAACTTTCACATTATGTATCACGCATATATATTATATATATATATATATATAATAATATATATATATATATAATGTGGAAATTGTTTTGAGAAGTTAGTCGGTTGGGTTGATTTTCCTTACTGGATTTATTATTGTTGCCTGGTACAGTCATGACAGACTTCACAATTATAATTAAAATACAGCATCCTGTTTCAGTATAATATTAACTTGCTGTTTCTCTGTTTCTGTTAATAACCTGTTAAAGATTTCTAAAACTAATAAACGGAATTAATACGTAGAGGTAAGGAATTAGTGAATATGTAGAAAAATTAACTGGAGACCACACGTAACTTTAACAAGGTCGCCTAACAATGTACAAGTTACGATTCCTTCTATTTGAGTCGTAATAAGTCCATTCGAACAGCTGTCTGTTTTTATCACACGGAACAAACCAACGGACCTTCCAAAGCACGACAACATGTAGGAATACCTTGAAAGACTACATTATTTGCGTGTAAATACTACTAGATTAATTGCTCATCTCAAATCTTGTTTTTAAAAGTTATTATCATGACTACTGTACTACTTTCTTCGTTTATTATGAAAGGTAATTCTGACACTTTCAGTTTGGGAAAAAAGTTCGCCTAAAAATATAAAATTTCTGAAAAGCATAACAAATTGTAATTTTAATATTGTAATATTATAATATTGATATTATAATATCATAATATACTAATTATAATATTAATATCATAATATACTAATTATAATATTAATATTATAATATCACAATATACTAATTATAATATTAATATTATAATATATAATAATTATGATATTAATATTATAATATAATAATTATAATATTAATATTATAATATAATATAATATTCTTTTTGGTGACTAATAAAATTTAAAAAATAAAACCAAATTATTACTGATTAGTAATTTTTTATGCGTTAAAAAAGTAGAAAATACTGTACTTCTAGATTTCTTGTGTAATGAGTCTCTATTTAACTTTGTATATTATCTAATCTGTAAAATATATTATCTAGGCCTATATGTTAACCGGAGCCTAATACTAAAAACTAGAGATCATGTTCATAATAACATCCTTAATGGAAAATATATATATATTATCCAAAATTTTGCTAAATAAAAAGGTATAATAATCTATTACTTTTCATTTTTATTAGAATAAATTGGTTCAATACCCTGTAGGCCTTTGCCCTCAACAAAATGAGATAAACAGAAGGTGCTATGCTTGAAGATCTACCGATCGACTTCCACACCCTTTAATTAATGTCGTCCGCAAGATAGAGACTTCAGATAGCACGAACACATCACGATGTAAGAGAATGCCTATAAACTGAAGTGTGAGGAAGAAGAAGAAGAAGAAGAAGGGAGGAAAAAAAACCTCATACCAGAGTGGTTTACAGTAACCTTCTATAAACATCAACACCATGTTGATCTCTTACAATAAAATCTAAAATATGACAGAACAAGAGGGAAATATGGCCAACAAAGGGTACTATAAATATACTCTAAAAATACTTATAATATATAGGTTACTATAAATATACTCTAGAAGCCGAATACATGAAAGGCCATTGATAGCTAATGAATTGCATTAAAAGAGAAAGATTAAGATTTGGTTGTTACAACAACAACAACAAAAACAAAAAGGTGTTCACAATTATGTATAGTTTTTATATAAGTCGTATATTACAATAATAAAATGGTTGAATGAGCTGACATCAAATAAATAATATACTATAAGGTAATCAACCCACACACAATTATAACTCGTTTCTAAACATTCTGAAGTCTAAATTTTTCCTTCGTCCCTATACTAGCCCCAAGTTATTTTGTGTGTACATACAACTACACGTAGTTGTAAACATTCATTCGTACGTAGGTGAACATGCCATGCACATATGGAATACCCCCATATAGACGACTTATTAAGACTAAAAAAATCTGTATATATGGCCTAAAATATATTGAACAAAAAATAAACGACACTTCTGGCCTACGTTTAAATGAGATTAACAATTAAAATAGGCCTAACTCGAATTTATATTGCCTCTTCCTTATTCATGTAACTGCCAACTCCGTCTACGGATTTTGTGGAATGCCAAGAATGCACATTTTTTAGCTATTCAAGGCTGTATGCCCCGGGTACAAGTGCCGTCAGAGTTCATAAGGTATAAAAATACTCAACTACACAGTCAATGAACTTGAGTAAAAAAGGAGTTGCATATTTCTCATTCTTTACTCGAAGTTTTCTAAATTGGACACCCCCTTCTGGATTTTCACTGATTTTCATTCACAAGGAGAACAGCGGATGCCATCTAGTGGTAAAATAAAAAAATTTTGATGCGTTTTCTTTGAATGCAAATGATGCGTAACTCGGGTAAAATACTCAATTTACAAAATGCTCCCTACCTCAACTTCAGTATGACTAGTTCGGTTGTTTGAACTAACCAAATAATAATAATAATAATAATAATAATAATAATAATATATCTCCTTCGAGCTGCGAGGTTTATAATAATAAAATTTGAAGGTAATTTCATCAATAATATGTGTAAACTGAAATATATAAAACCCAGCTATGATTTTATTTGTGGGAAAATTAAGTGAAAAATGAAAAGTAACTTGAATACGACAAGTTAAGGTGTGAATACAAAATTTTATTCGCAGAGGAGATTATAGACACCATTGGACCATGGAAGTACTCCGGATGGGACGTTAGGCAGGAGATAGGGAATACTGGCACTCCCGTTTCTCCTGTCACGGTCCTCCTTAGCTGATCTTTTCCTGTATCTCATCTACCTTGCGAGCAGTTCAGCATGCTCTCAAACATACAATTCTCTCACTATTCCTCACTGCACATCACATACATGCATCTTACACACTATACAATCTTTTCAAAATTTAAAAAAATGAACAAAATGGCGTCGACCTCAAGAGCCTCTCAGTCCCCTGGGAAGGAGACCATAAATGTTCCCACTTCTGGCTCTCCCCCTGCCGATACCGGGAATGCAGACTCGGGCAGTGGGGCTGGTTTTCTGCCAATTCGAGATATTCTAGGCGTCTACCTGATTCACTTTTCATACATTTCTGCAACATTAGTTGCCTTTCCTCAAGTTTCCAATCTGTTGAACACAACCTTTCCTCCTCTAAACCTCACCTTCTCTTCCTCACTGAAACTAAGGTGTCTGGGACGACTAACAGCAACCCCTTTTCCCCTTTTCTGTACCCTCCTACTTTCTCTATACTCAATTTCATTCCAAGGGTGGATGTTGCGTATATTTACGCAACGTCCGAAGATGCTCTCGTATTCCCGAACTTGAATCCTCCAAATTCTAAACTCTCTGGCTATGGTATACATGCCAATCTCAAACTAAATACATCTGCGCTGTCTACCTTTCTCCTAATTCTATTGACTATTCGAAACTCTTTGACTAACTCGTTTCCAAAGTGGAATACATTCTATCACATTCTCCCTTTGCTGAAATCCCCATTTTAGGAGATTTCAATGTTCACCACCACCTTTGGTTTTCCTTCCATTTTACTGACATCCCTGGTGAACTAGCTTAAAATTTCTTTATCCTGAATGAAGCTAGAGCAGATTGGACAGTACCTTACTCGTACCTCCGATCGCCTTGGAGATAGGCTCAACATTTTGGGTTTATTTATCACCACTCATCCTTCTTGTTACTTTGTCAAACTTTTTTCTCCGTTGGGCTCCTCCAACCACAATCTTATATCTGTTTCCTGTCCTATCGCTCCAGTTCGGATCCTCCGAAGAGGAGACGCCTTTGGCACTTTGGCGCCGCTGATTGGGATGCCCTTAGGCAGTACTTCTTTGATTTCCCATGGAACGATTATTGCTTCCCTGGTCGGGTTTCCCCGTGTGTGCTGAGCGCATCACGGAGGTGATTCTCCCTGGCATGAAGGCGTACATTACATATTCTATTCTTACTACTAATGCAAGAAATCTTGATTTAACTTTGCTTGCTCTAATAATATCTGCAACCGAGAGGAGGCTATCGGAAGGTACTATCGCCATCCAACTCCTGACCCTCGCTTAGCTAATATTTTTGCACAGAATCGTGCAAAATCTGTTCTTCCACTCGCCAAAAATTCCTTCATTAGACAAAAATGTGAAAACCTATCTAATCCTAAATCTCGCTCTTTCTAGCCAAGAGCCTCTCCAACAACTTTACTACTTCTTTTCCATACCGACGGTTAAGTTGCCGTCTCTTCTGATAAAGCTCAACGCTTCGCTCAGACTTTCGCCTTCATCTCAACCCTGGACGATTCCGTTGTGGTTGCTCCTTTTCCTCCTTCACCTGACTTAATTATGTCTGAAATCAGAATCTCTTCTCAAGATGTTTTTTTTTCTGCCCTATTTGTGGCTCAAGTCTAGGAAGTCGTACGGGCCTGATGTGTCTCTCCTGTCGTTCTCAAGGACTGTGCTGAGACCCTGCCTAGGCAAACTCTTTCGGTTTTGTCTTTCCTCTGGTACTTGTTCTTGCAGGGAAACTCACTTTCATTCAGCCTGTCCCAAAGAAGGGTGATCACTTTCAAGTCTCCAACTATCGTCAAATAGCCTTGATTTTTTGCCTTTCTAAAGTTTTTGAATCCAGCCTTAATAGGAGGATTCTTAAACACCTCTTCTCACAATCTTCTTTCAGATCGTCAGTATAGGTTCCGCAAGTTATTTTGTATGTACATACAACTACATATATCTCAAACTGGCACAAATCTTTATTTTCCAAACTCCCCTCCTTCAGTTTATATCCATCTATCTGTGCCTTCATCCCCGACTTCCTTTCTGGCCGATCTATAGCTGCGGTTATAGATGGCTACTGTTCTCCTCCTAAAACTATTAACAGTGGTGTTCCTCAGAATTCTGTCCTGCCACCCACTTCTTTCCTTTTATTTATCAATGATCTTTTCAGTCGCACTTCCTGTCCTATCAATTTCTATGCTAATTACTCCACTCTTCACTTCACCCTCTTCACAAAGCGTCGTCCCTCTCAACAGTCATTCCATTCTTTGCGTAGGCGAATATGACGGACCTGACGTCTGATCTTTCTATTATCTCTGATTAGGGCAGAGAAAACCTTGTTGCTTTCGATGCCTGAAAACTCGGTTCCTTCATCTGTCTATTCGTCACAATCTTCCACATGACTATCCCTTTACTTTCAATGTCCGTTCGTCCGTTTTCTCACTATCAGTAGTTGCTCGGAGACACTAGCACCGAACCTCCGGTGCTCAATCCTTCCTCTTCTCTTAACGTTCTTGGTGTTTTCTTTTCTTGTGATCTTTCCTGGAGAGATCGCATGTATACTCCCGAAACAGCTTCTAAGAGGTTAGGTGTGCCGTACCGGTTCCGCGGTTTCTTCATCCCCAATCAGTTGCTGTCTTTGTACAGGAGTCTTGTCCGCCCCTGTATGGAATACGCTTCTCATGTGTCGGGTGTCACAACCCACACAGCTGTTTGAATAGGTAGAATCAAAGGCTTTTTATGTCATCAGTTCCCTGCTCATTAGTGATTCTGTCTCTCTCTTTAATATCGCTAATACTACGGACACTGCTCTTCTGAACTATCTAACTGCATGCCTCCTCCTAAATTTAAGGAGATACGCAGTGCCATACTTTAGACATATTCTCATTCCTTTTCTGTCCAACTTTCTAACGCAAAGGTTAATCAGTACGGTATTTTCAATCTTTCATTTGCTTAACCGGTCAACTCCGGAACATCTTCCTCAATCCAACTTTCCCCCCATCTATGACCTCTAATCTTTCAAACGCACGGTGTCCAGGCATCTCAAAACCCTCGGACCTAGATTTTGGCACTCTTCTTCTTCTATAGTCTATGGAAAAAGAGGAAGAGGGTTTATTTTTTGCATGTATTGGCCCTTCGCTCCTCCTCCTCCTTGTATAAAAAATTTACAATGAATTTTAATTATGTCCGGGGTGTTATCAAATTATGTTTCCTAAATTAGTATACATATTCAGGACGTGAAAGTGAAAAAAAAAAATTCCTATAACACATCCACAATCGCTTCGTTTCTGAGATACATTGTTTTTTGCCGAGGACGATCCAATTAAAATGCAGGGAAACCATTTTGAGTACTTGCTGTAAACAAACTTTGATAAACTTTAAGGACTTCATTTTAATTGGATCGTCCTCGGCAAAAAATCAATGTACCTCGGAAACGAGGAAACGAAGCGATTGCAAATTTATGTTCAATGAAACTTTTTTGTCGACTTTGACGTCCTGAACATGTATGCTAATTTATGAAACAATTTGATAACACTCTGTAAATATCTTGGTTAACCTTGGTTTTACTTCCGCCCGAATTGTTCATTCTGATGAAGGTCAAGCTTGTCACCACCTTGGACCTAGAGTTTAACGTGGAATCCGAACCACACCCACGCCTTAACCACTAGCCTACCCAGGATACCCATTTATCTACCAACCAATTTCTTTGTGTGGAAGGATGAACAGCTGGGTTTTGCTGCGCGCCGCCTGCCGTCACCGGGTCTCGATCATAGGGCCGATGGATTTGCAGTCAGCGACGCTAACCACACCACCACCGAAGCGCGCATATATATATATATATATATACACACACACATATATATATATATACACACACACACATATATATATACACACACACACACACACATATATATATATATATATATATATATATATATATACACACACACACACACACACACATTATATATATATACACACACATTTTATATATATATATATATATATATAATATAATGTTTCAGACCAACAAAGACCCTAGGATCCACTCATGGCTGGTCTACCTAACTGTGTTCGTAATCGTGTATTGTGTATGTCCTCCGTGGTGGCGGACGGGACCTACAATTTTACGTGGGTTCCGAACCACAAGAACATAAGAAATTTATGTAAAAACTGCCAGTAAATTGGCAACGACCAATTTTTACGAAACTAAATAATTATCAATTTAAAACTAATTAATTATCGATTTAAAACTAAAGATAGAATCTCTGGATCCAGAGGATCAAGTCATAATAGACTACTATCCACAAATATGTTACACTCTATATCTATTTATAACGGACATGCAAATATATCAGATCTAAAGAATCCAGTCAATTTCATTACGGTATCCATCAAGTCACGGTCAATATCGATTGCGGACCAAGTCAAAATTTACAACCATATACATTACAATATATACACTTACGAGGAAAAGTGTAGGTATGGCTGTAAAGACTGTACAGTAATGTAGAAATGTGTGTGCATCCATTTTGGGTCTCCCATTTAAAGGTGTTTGTGGGGCAAGTGAAGATCATGAGTTTTTCAATACCTCACAGTACTATGGGGGGCACCGCGCGGCAGAGGAATCTCTTTAAATGGGGTGTGTAAGGACAGAGAGTATCCCCTAACCCAAGACGCTGCCTCCCTATATCTCACAACACTTGTGTTGAGCTGTGGGATCTATCCTCAGAAAGCCTTAATTTTACTACCTTAAACTATACCCTTTCTATCAACATATGCGTCTAATCGATTTTTAAACATGTTTATAGACGTGCTACTAATTACTTCTACCGGCAAACTATTCCAGCTATTTACTATTCTATGCGTAAAAAAGTTTTTGGCAACTGCTGTCTCGAACCTTCTACTTGTCAACTTACACCCGTTATTTCTAGTCCTATTATATTGAGATATTTCGAAAAAGCTCTCTCTATCTACGTTATCGAACCCATTCATAATTTTGAAAACCTGGATTAGATCACCTCTTAACCTCCTAGTCTCGAGTGTTGTCAATTTTAACTCCTTAAGCCTATCCTCGTACGACTTTGACCTAAGCGACGGAATCATCTTAGTTGCTCGTCTTTGAACTCTTTCGATTTTGTCTATATCTTTGCGCATATGCGGATTCCAAAATTGGACCGCGTACTCCAAACGGGGTCTAACTAATGATCAGTGGTGGGCACCGTTAACCAAAAAGTTAACTTCGTTAACCGCTAATCCGTTAACCAAAAAGTTAACTTCGTTAACCGTTAATCCGTTAATTCGTTAAACATGTAACGGAAGTTACCGATAAACCGTTAACGTTAACTTTTATTATAAAAAAAATGAAAAACAATATATATATAATTTAATTTTCCTCTTCTTCTCGTTCTCCATTTTGTCCATGAGATGCATGTTGCCCTTCATGAAAATTAGCATATCAAAGTTTTCATCAGACAGGGATGATCTCTTGGCCCTCAGGATGTCCTTGCCCATAGAGAACAAACGCTCCACTGCAGCACTGGAGGGGATGGCTGTGTTGAACTTGATGAACAAGTCCACCAACACTTGCTCACCCAAGAAGGCAGCATCTGTCAGCAAGTCCTTGGAGTTGGTCTCCAGCCAGGTCTTGACCAAGTTCTGGGCCTTGCCCTTGAGTGATCTGTGGCTTCTGCTGCTCTCTTTTGTCTGGATGACAGCACTGAAGAAGTCATCCTCTTCCTCCTCCTCGTTGTTGCTGCCTCCACTGTTGCTGCCCACTTCGTTGGACTGCTGCTTCATGGCCTCCTTGACTGTACCCTCCATGCTTTTCCTCACCCTGGAAAAAACCGGGTAGAAAAATAATTATGGAGATTTTAAAGATGTGGTACCTAGAAGTACCGCCAGGACATAAAGGGTTAAGGTGAAAACGCTCCCATTGTAAGACATCAGTTGATTTAATTTATGTCATCAAAGTGACATGAGAATTGAAATCTTACCTGATCAGTTTTATGGTTCTTGAAATGTATCAAGGAGACTACTAATAAGGTACTCACAGACATATTATAAATATACATGACTTACTTGACAACGATTATTTTTAAATATTCACTAGCACAAACATGTTGCGCAAGAGACAGACTGCAAATGAAACGAATGTAGTTATTTGTTGTAATTGTTACATATATATTATTGAAAGTGCCTTAAAATGCTCGTGATATTTCTTGAAAGAATTTGAAACATTCAACTCAAATAGCAAATCTTTCCGCCTGATTTTACAGTCGACCATGTTTTGCTCAAACCAATGCCATAAATAACTACCATATTTGGTAAGACACAAATTGTGGCGACGTTAACAAATATATCGCCTGATTTTGCACTGCGGAAATGGAAATTCGTTCATCACTATTAACAGTGGCGGATTAATTGCGCACCTGCTCAGCACTGAAAATAATAGAAACTTTTAAACGTTTATTTATGAATTTTTTGAGTTAACGGACTTGAGTTAACGGAAGTTAAATGTAAAGGAAGTTAATTAGTCCGATAATGATTTTCAAAGTTAACTTAAAAGTTAAATCGTTAACGAAAAAGTTAACTTCGTTAATTAACGATTAACGGATTAACGGTTTGTGCCCAGCTTTGCTAATGATTTATAAAGTGGAACTATAATATCGCGCGATTTGTACTCAAAATTTCGAGCTATAAAACCTAACACTTTGTTCGCCTCATTGACCGCTGCTGTACTTTGTTTCGCTACTTTTAAATCACCAGTGACTATAACTCCTAAATCTTTTTCCTGCTCTACGCTTGTTAAATCTTTCCCTGACATACTATACGCAAAATTACCGTTACGCGAACCTATATGCAAAATTTTGCACTTATCACGTTAAATCTCATTTGCCATGTGACTGACCAATCAACGATTTTATTCAGATCTTCCTGAATTTTACCTCTATCTTCGTCATTAATCGCCCTACCACCCAGCTTCGTGTCATCCAAACTTTGAAACTGTACTGACTAGGCCGACATCTAAATCGTTAATATATATAAGAAAAAGCAAGGGCCCAATACAGAACCCTGAGGAACGCCACTCGCTACATTAGCCCAACACGACTCCGCTCCATCAACGACCACCCTCTGTTTCCTGCCTCGCGCAACCACTCTTCTAGCCAATTTATTACTACACCCCTGATTCCATGAGCCTTAGTTTTTTCAATGAGTCTTTTGTGCGGCACGGTGTCAAACGCTTTTTGAAAATCTAAATACACTACATCAACCGCCCGATGTCTATCGTAAACGTCAACCACGCTTTGGAAAAATTCTAAAAGATTAGTTAAGCAAGATTTGTTTCGCCTAAATCCGTGCTGCGTATTTCTAACTAGCTTATGCACTTCTAAGTGTTCGACTATACGATCCCTAATTATTGATTCCAGTAGCTTACCTACAACAGACGTTAAACTGATTGGCCTATAATTTCCCGCCGCACCTTTATCGCCTTTCTTAAAGATAGGTGTTACGTTTGCTAACTTGAAATTATCTGGTACGCACCCCTCAGAAATAGACGCATTAAAAATCTTTGTTAGCGGCACAACAATGCTATCTTTTAATTCTTTTAGTTGTATGGGATATATGGAATCCGCCCCGGTGATTTACGCGTTTTCATTTTATCAATATAGCGCGTTACCTCCCTTCACTAACCACTATATTATCCAAAATATTACCATTATCAAACGGTATTATGTCCGTGACCGTAGGGATATTTGTTACATCTTCTATAGTAAAAACTGACGTAAAAAATTCGTTTAGCAAGGTAGCCATTTCCTTTTTTCAGAAACTAGATCTCCGTTTACATTTTTCAAAGGCCCCAAGACGCTTTTTACTGGATTTCTATTATTGACGTATTGAAAGAATCGCTTGGGGTTTTCTTTACCGTCACGAGCTATGGAGATTTCAAATTCGCGCTTGGACTTTTTTATTACACTTTTCGCTTCACGCCTTAGAGATATGTAGTTGTTTCGTAACCACAAATTGTCTTTATCGCACTTATGTAGCCTATAAGCCCTATCTCTACTCTTTATAATGTCTCCTACTCTAGAAGTAAACCACAAGGGCTTGTTGTTTACTTTCGCACGCTTAATTTTGTACGGTACACATTCCTCATTTATAGTCCTAAATACGTTTCGAACGATTCCCACATTAGTTTTGCGTTGGAGTTCCCCATCACGTTTTCCCAATTGACGTGTGACAATTTATTTCGAAATTTACTAAAGTCTGCGTGCTGGAAGTTAGGAATTTTCGTCGAGTTAGCTGGTTTCGAGTGACTTACTGAGAGGACAAACTCTACCATATTGTGATCGCTATTGCCCAACGGTTCTATTATTTGAAGATCAGTAATTAGCCTATCATCCGTAGTTATTACTAAATCTAAAATACTGTCCAACCTCGTAGGTTCCCCAACCTTTTGAATAAGAAAGCTATCCTCGAGAAAATTAACTAAACGATTACCTTCCGCGTCTCCCTGCATTGTATCGTAATTTACGTTAGCGCAATTAAAGTCACCCATAACTAAAGCCTGCTCACTACCGATTATTCTCTTTAGTTCACGATATAACGCTTCGTCCGTATCAGCTGTTTGATTAGGGGGCCTATATATAACCGCAACAAGAAGTTTGAAATCGTTCAATTTAAGTTCTGCTATAGTCGAATCTATCGGTTCTGGAATTGTGTGCTTTACTTCTATAACGTTCGCTATATTATCTTTGATATACAACATAACACCGCCTCCTCGCCTACCTATTCTGTTTTTAACAAAAAGTCTATAACCTTTAATTTGATACTCCCCTACAAAGTCACGAGTTTCAGTGCTAAGCCACGATTCATTTATCGCAATTATATCATAGTCTTTACAAGCAATTAAAGAAAAAAATTCGTTTATTTTATTTCGTAGGCTACGAGCATTTAAGGATAGAACCTTCAAATTGTTTGTAATTGCGACAACTTCGCGAGCGCAGTGGAAATTTATGGAATTTACGCTGGGACCGTTCGAGTTACGGCAGCCTGAAAAGAAGAGACAGTATTATGAAATAGTCTTCCTAAACGCGCAGCTCCTACGTCATTAAGATGAAGTCCATCTCCGAGGAACAAGTCCCTCCTGCCGTAGAAACTGTTCCAAAAATTCTCAAAATGCACTCCTTCCTGTTGGCAAAGAGACTTTAGGTTATTGTTAATATAGGTCGCCTTGCTGTAGAAATCGTTACGATGGATAATTCGAGGAAGTATACCTGTTAAAACAATCTTATTAGTTTTTTCCTTTAATCGCTCTAGTAAGTCCCTGTACCTAGCCAGCAGTTCTTCCGATCTAGAATTTAAAACGTTATTAGTACCGACATGAATAACATACGTTGTGTCCTCGGAGGTACCATCTGTAAATTGGTCAACACTATTAGTTATATCCTCCACCCTTGCACCAGGGTAGCAGTAACGGCGCCTACGACGAGGGTTTCTCCCACAGAATTCCTCGAGCTGTCCTCGAACAATGGAATCGCCAACGAGTCGTATTTCCGGTTCATCATCATCTTCAAAACCTAAAACAGAAAACTTATTGTTTGTTATTACTGGTAGACATGTCTTAGGTTTTCTCAATGGGGCTCCATTACGCACTCGAACGAAGGGTTGGGAACTAGGAGAAGAGAGAGGGCTATTAATACTATTTATATTATTAATAGAAACTGAGGCAGGAGGGGTCGCAACTGGAGTCTCAAGGGATTCTAATTTTGCCGTCAGGAGCATCACCCTTTCTTCAAGGCTTACTCTGGCCTCCTTCTCACGTTCTAACTCGTTCCTCAGCACTTCCAAGTTTGAGCACCACCTGCAAACTAACTGTTCATTATTATTAGCCATTGTAAACGCGTAAGCGGCAAATTTCCCTTCACAGCGACTGCAAGTACTTGACGGGGGTGCCATGCTTTTAATTAGTTAAACAACAACAAAAAAAAAAACGAGCGTTTGGAAATTAATAAATTACAACGTAGGTCACCGCGTTTTTGAAACGCAGAAACAGGTTCTTGTAACACAAATTTATACTAAATGCATATAGAATTAAGCTACCGACAAAAGATCTGTAAAAGAAGAGTATTTATAACACTTATCTGTCCGCGATTTGACCCGACTTTTTTCCTTTTCTTCACACGGTGCGGGACCACACTCTACCTGACCTCTCGAAGGAAGGAAAAATGAACCTTATGTCAGCACGTTTTTTGATAGATTTGAAAAACAACACGGCAAGCCACGTGCAGTAGCCTTGGTTTGATCAAATAATATAGTATTGAATAACGTCAATAAATGAAATATATTCGTTAATGAATGATTAGTAGCACGAAGTAATTTAGTTATGAATGCACCGAACACTATTTTTTTTAAAACACCAACGAAAACCACTTATTCAATTGATAACAATGGACACTCGATAAAACACGTCTGTTCACAAGGAAAGACTGATCACGAATGACAAGGAAAGACTGATATATATATATACACACACACACACATATATATACACATATACACACAAACACATATATATATATATATACACACCTTTGCCTTTGGTTAGCTTCCGCCCGAATTGTTCATTCTGACGAAGGTCAAGCTTTTCACTCCACCTTAGACCTACAGTTTAACGTGGAATCCGAACCACGCCCCATCAGCAGCCCAGCGTCTTAACCACTAGGCCACCTAGGGTACCCATTTATCTACCAACCACTTTCTTTATTGTGTGGAAGGATGAACAGCTGGGTTTTGCTGCGCGCCGGCTGCCGTCGGGTCTCGAACCCGGGGCCGATGGATTCGTAGTCAGCGACGCTAACCACTACACCACTACACATATATATATACACACACACACACACACACATATATATATATATATAATATATATACATATACACACACATATACATATATACACACACATATATATACACACACACACACACACATATATACTGTATATATATATATACACTATAAATGAGGAATGTGTACTGTACAAAATTAAGCGTGCGAAAGTAAATAACAAGCCCTTGTGGTTTACTTCTAGAGTAGGAGACATTATAAAGAGTAGAGATAGGGCTTATAGGCTATATTGATAAAATGAAAATGCGTAAATCACCGGGGCTGGATTCCATATATCCCATTCAACTAAAAGAATTAAAAGATAGCATTGTTGTGCCGCTAACAAAGATTTTTAATGCGTCTATTTCTGAGGGGTGCGTACCAGATAATTTCAAGTTAGCAAACGTAACACCTATCTTTAAGAAAGGCGATAAAGGTGCTGCGGGAAATTATAGGCCAATCAGTTTAACGTCTGTTGTGGGTAAGCTACTGGAATCAATAATTAGGGATCGTATAGTCGAACAATTAGAATTGCATAACTTAGAAATACGCAGCACGGTTTTAGGCGAAACACATCTTGCTTAACTAATCTTTTAGAATTTTTTCAAAGCGTGGTTGACGTTTATGATAGTCATAGGGCGGTTGATGTAGTGTATTTAGATTTTCAAAAAGCGTTCGTTTGACACCGTACCGCACAAAAGACTCATTGAGAAAACTAAAGCTCATGGAATCAGGGGTGTAGTAATAAATTGGATAGAAGAGTGGTTGCGAGGTAGGAAACAGAGGGTGGTCGTTGATGGAGCGGAGTCGTGTTGGGCTAATGTAGCGAGTGGCGTTCCTCAGGGTTCTGTATTGGGCCCCTTGCTTTTTCTTATATATATTAACGATTTAGATGTCGGCCTAGTCAGTACAATTTCAAAGTTTGCGGATGACACGAAGCTGGGTGGTAGGGCGATTAATGACGAAGATAGAGGTAAAATCCAGAATGATCTGAATAAAATCGTTGATTGGTCAGTCACATGGCAAATGAGATTTAACGTCGATAAGTGCAAAATTTTACATATAGGTTCGCGTAACGGTAATTTTGCGTATAGTATGTCAGGGAAAGAGTTGATAAGCGTAGAGCAGGAAAAAGATTTAGGAGTTATAGTCACTGGTGATTTAAAAGTAGCGAAACAAAGTACAGCAGCGGTCAATAAGGCGAACAAAGTGTTAAGTCTTATAGCTCGAATTTTGAGTACAAATCGCGTGATATTATAGTTCCTCCTCATAAATCATTAGTTAGACCCCATTTGGAGTACGCGATCCAATTTTGGAATCTGCAAAGATATAGACAAAATCGAAGGAGTTCAAAGACGAGCAACTAAGATGATTCCGTCGCTTAGGTCAAAGTCGTACGAGGACAGTGGCGGACTGGCTAGGCTGTCAGTCTGCCATGTGGCAGATGGACCCCCATAGAAAAAAGGGAAGTTGGCCCCCTAGACCTGAGGTAAAAAAAATTGGCAGCCAATCTATCATACTCGTATATAAAGTTTAAATAAACATAAGTCAGTTGGGCCTGATGAGATATATCCTAGAATCTTAATTGAGGGTGTTGACAGTATTTCTATTACGTGAAATAGATATAATTTATTTAGATTTTTGTAATTATTTGTTTGTATTTTTTTATTTTGTACTTATTAATATTGTAATTTTTTTGTATTTTTTATTTTGTATTTATTAATAGTATATAAAAAGGCAAATGTATTAATAACTTCTTTAATTTGCTAAAATTATTGCAGGTTTTAAACTTTTAGAAAGAAGCAAAAATTAATAAACTTACGTGCCTAAAATACAGTTTAGCCAACCTGCCTGTCACTGCGACATTTTTAACTTCATTAGTTTATTTAATAGTTGCCTACATGCTTCATTAAAATCAATTCCAATTTATCAAAGTAAGTCTCATATTTTTGCTATTGCTGTTATACAGGGTGTCCGAGAATTATCTATACAATTTTTGGCTGTTATTAAAAGTCAACCATGAAGTGTAGAAATTCCAGTGTTGTCCCATTTTACAGAGAATCTCATTAAGTTTTTTCTGATACCAAGTTTTGACAAGTTTTTTAGAAATTCCAGTGTGTCCGAACATTATCTGTACAATTTCATCTTTTAATAAAATTCTTGATAACACACATAAAATTCTTAAACAAGATTTAGAATCTGTATTTTCAAAAGTTTCTTTTATTAAAGTAACGTTGTTACAAACATTCGATATGTGCACCATTAGTGATTCGCAAAACATCCAATCGATACTCCAAATGTTGCCATGTACGCTGCAGCATATCCACATCAATTCGCTCAATAGCAGCTGTGATTCTTGCTTTTAAATCATCAATGTCTGTCACCCGCGTACATTTCTAAAAAACTTGTCAAAACGTGGTATCAGAAAAAACTTAGAGATTCTCTGTAAAATGGGACAACACTGGAATTTCTACACTCCATGGTTGACTTTTAATAACAGCCAAAAATTGTACAGATAATTCTCGGACACCCTGTATGTATAATTATATTTTACCCATTTCTATGTCCATGTATAAAAGATATATATAGTTATGTATATATTTTAAATAAAGCTGCTACATATAAAGATAGATATAAAAATAAATAAGAAAATACATGTAATAGTATTGAGAAAAGATTACAATACATTACATTACAATTACATTACAATACAGTTACAGAATACATATATTCATTCATTATAGTATAATTCAAGCATTGTTATTTGTTTTGAAATTTGTTGATCTTGATTATATTAAATTTAATTAGTAAATCAGATTACTTTATTAATTTTTTTTTTTTTTATATTTCAGGTAAGGAAATGGAACACTTGAAACGGAAATCTGGAGCACAGAAACGGAAAGATAAACGAGAAGCGGAAAGAAATGATTCAGCAAAAAAGTGCAGGCCTATAACAGCATTTATGATATCAACACCTATATCTACATGTCAGAAGGAGGAAAGCGACTTACAGAGAAATTCAACTACAACTGTTCATGCTGATACTGTAGATCTATGACATAAAGATGAAGGTATGCCTAACGTTTTTGAGACTGTAGATGCTGATTTTTATGATTCTGAATTAGCTGGTGGAATAACAGTAACTGAACCTGGGCCTGTACATGTACATAATCAAAAAGATCTAGTAGCTGATTTAAATAATGATGAGAATCAACCAACATTTAGACAGGATAAGCTCTTTCAATATCCTGCACGAACAAATTTGAAATCTTTTTTCAAAGAGCATCCAATTCAGCCACATGATCATGATCTGCCATTTAATGTAAAGTTATATAAGCGAAAAATTATGGGTGACACTGTCTCACGACACTGGTTAACATATAATAAGAAGAATATATCACTATATTGTTCATTTTGCTTGGCATTTAAGTCACCAACCTCTTCTAACCCATCTGCTTTTGTGCGAGGATTTAATGATTACAGTCGCATTAGCCAGTGCTTATCAGAACATGAATCAACTGGTATGCATAGCAACAGACAGACAGACTCAGAGCTGGGCACTTGCGGTTTTTTTTGCGGTACTGCGGTACTACCGTGTTGGTCGGTACCGCGGAAAGTACCGCGGGAAATTTGAATGCGGTAGCGGTACTGCTGTACTTTCAGCGATCCTTTGCGGTACTGCGTTATGCGGTACCGGTTTGGTAGTGCGGTAGTAGTACCGCAGTACCGCAGTACCGCAAAAAAACGCGCAAAAAAACGCAAGTGCCCAGCTCTGCAAGTTGAAGTTAGTCTGTGCAAGCATGCTCAGGAATATATCAGTGTAGTAAATGATGGTGGTTTAGCTCGTTTTTTCGATGCATCATTGCAGAAGCGAAAAGATGAAGTACGAAAGCAGAGAAATATTGTTGCCAGAGTTGTAGATATAATAACGATGTTAGGTAAACAAGCTCTTCCTTTTCGTGGACACAGAAATGAGGCACAGGCAGTATATCCTCTTGATGAAACAGAAAATCATGGAAATTTCTTGGCTACTGTGCAGTTGATGGCAAAATATGATCCAATTATGGCTTCTCATGTTTCCATGGTGAAGGAAAAGTCTGAACAACGATGTGAAAGATTGGAAAAACAAAGAAAGGCACAAAGTAAAGGTCGTGGTAGTCTTGTCACATTCTTGAGTAAAACAACTCTCTTCTTTGACCCAAATTATGAAGAATATGATACAGGAAAAAATTACTCAAGAAGTTGCTGAGGCCAAGTATTATTCCATACAAGTAGATTCAACCCAGGATATTTCATCAATTGATCAATTTAGTATTGTTATTCGATATGTACTAAATGGTACTATCCATGAACGACTACTTGCAATTGTTCCAAGCAATGATGGTACAGGGCAGGGACTTTCTGACCTATTAAATGAAACATTACAACGTCTTGAAATAGATCCGGAAAACTGCTTATCAGATAGCACAGATGGCGCTGCAAGCTACCATGGACAATATAATGGCTTACAGAGTAAAATTGCTGATGTAGCTGATCAGCATGTTCATGTATGGTGCTATGCCCATGTACTCAATTTAGTAGTTACTGAACCCACGAAGTGTTGTGTACCAGCAGTTTCCTTCTTCAATTTACTCCAGAATTTAGCAAAATTTGTGAAGGTATCATATAAGCGAATGGCCATCTGGATTGAAGTTGTTGGACATCATCTGGGGAAAGAAAAGATGAGACGATTAAAGCTAATTGGTGAAACCAGGTGGTCAGGGAAGTCCAATGCAGCAACTACTATATTTGGAAATTTTGACGAGATATGTATCAGTAATTTTGTGGATCTTCTGACATGTTTATCCATTATTCAAAGCTCTAACAATTTTGATGCAAAAACAAAACAGGAGGCAAATGTTTTACTGTCTAACCTTCTAGAATTTCAAACAATATTGACAGCATTCACATACTTATATATCTTTCAAATTACAGCCCCTTTGTCAAGCTATCTACAGACAAGTGGCTTAAATATGTTTACTGCATAGAATATGGTAGAAATATCCATTACAGATTTGAAGAAAGGATCAAGAGAATTTGATAAAGTATATATAGTCAGGCTTTGAAATTTGCCAACAAATCCAATGAGCACATTGCACAGTTCAATAATGATGAAAATCAAACAGTGAAAATTGATTTTGTAAACTGAGTTACCAATCAAAAGGAAACATAAAACAAAGAGAATGGCAGATGAACTAGCTGCTGATGAAAAAACCATCTGATTCTTTGTCAGACTATCGTGTACATGTGTTCAACTTGATAATGGATCGTGTTGTACAATCACTGGAATCCCGTTTCATTGGCCATAGACAACTATATAAGGATATGTCATGCCTCGATCCATCAAATTATGAATATATTACTAAAAATGGTCTTGAAGAAGCAGCATTGGAAGGTATTCTTGAGCTTGCTCCAGGGATAATAGAAGAAGTAAAATTAGAATTGCAGTCTTTTGCATCGAACCTTGAAATATTTAAGCTTTTGCTGAATGATGATAATGCAGAGAGCAGCAGTAAAATGAATTCATGCTCTAAATATTGTGGCAATTGTCCATCATGTGTTCTGTATATTCTTGAATCAAACAGACTTAATCACAAGGCATATGATAATCTTTACCAAATGTACAAAGCTATCTGTACACTGTCTGTGACTGAAGTTCAGTGTGAACGGGCATTTTCTAAGCTTAAAATAATAAAAAGATTACGAAATTCTTTGTCGGAGGAGAATCTGGAAGCATACATGTTGATGTCTATAGAAAAGGTCATGTTGGATGAGTTAGACATGGAAACTATAATAGACCGATTTGCAAACTCGAGTAATGAACTTAAAAAAACTACTCTTAGTATAGCATGTATGTATGTATGTATGTATGTATATGCAGGCAGTACTTGTAAAATATTTGTACTTATTGGTAAAATAAATTTATAAAAAAATATGAACTTTTTTATTTAAACAAACTTAACTCATAAATAGGCCTATTAGGATAGGACTGGAATTGAATTATGTAATGGGGTTATGGGTCCCTCTGACCCCTTTGGCAGACAAAATTTTATGAGCCAGTCCTCCACTGTACGAGGATAGGCTTAAAGAGTTAAAATTGACTACACTTGAGCCTAGGAGGCTAAGGGGCGATCTAATCCAGGTTTTCAAAATTATGAATGGGTTCGATAACGTAGAGAGAGATAGCTTTTTCGAAATATCTCAATATAATAGGACTATAAATAACGGGTGTAAGTTGACAAGTAGAAGGTTCGAGACAGCAGTTGCCAAAAACTTTTTTACGCATAGAATAGTAAATAGCTGGAATAGT
>JAJOZX010000801.1:610000-630000 GCA_023014485.1 Bathynomus jamesi
CTGGACCAGTTGATGTAGATCCCAATGTTGCTTCAAATGCAGCTCCCAACAATAAATCTAAAACATGGTGTCTACAAGGCAAGTACAAAACATCATGTCCCAATTTTGCTTCGATGAGAGCACAGGCTCCACTATATTGACCCGTGTTTGAAGCTGTTGTATCGAAACAAATTGCTTTTACTCTCTCTGTAATTCCCCATTCATTCAGGCAGTTAAAGACGGCTTCAGCTTGTGCTTCTCCAGTTGAGTTTGGGATTTTGGGGACACCAAGCAGCTGTTCAACACCAGGTCCTGACACAAGTACTGGGAGACGATCAATGTGCTTGTGCGAGGTGAGGTCCTCCATCATCTTGCCATCCCAGTGGACTGTCATAGAACATTCTCCATGGAAATGCTCCTTAAGTTCTTTAGCATGACGAGCTCGGTTCTTATTTCGAAGGCGATGGATAGAATGTTGGTTTATGTTGTAATCTGAAGCGTCCAAACCAAAGCTTTTAGCTGCCTCTGCGAGGATAAATGTTGCCTTTCTAGAGGAAATTTGTGTACGATCCAGGGCAGCAGACATCTGAATAGTCATGATGTTTTTCATGCCTCGTTTTTTCTTAGATTTTGGTAAAGCACAAGCTCCTTTGGGCTCCTCCTCCTCATTCTCACTTTCATCAGTGTTGCTGGAAGATGTGGAAGAAGCCAGTACAACTTGACTAGTAGACGCCTCCATCAAAGATTCTGACTTTCTTTTTCTCTCTGCCTCAGCTTCCAACCGTTTGACTGCATTTTTTGTGCGGTGATGTACAGTGTCCACACCACCGATTGAGCCAGGACGACCTTTTTGTCTTTGCAGTTGAAGGAACTCCCAGTCCTCACGATTCTTGATCAGCTTCTCAGCGTCTCCATGGGCGATGTCAAAGAGATCTTCCAATCGCTCTACAAAATCAGCCTCCTTGGTTTTATGGCTCTGGCTTGTTCTGGAAGCATGCTTCTTTAAGCAAGTCCATTCGTTAAAGAAATTCTCTAACTTCTTCATGGCACGAGGTTCCTGCTGAGTAGGAATATTGGCCTTATCCCAGATAACTATTGTGGCTCGAATAGATTGACGCAGAGCATCGCGGATTGTCATGTTTTTCTCTCTGTGGAGGTGCATAAAATAACCAAAAGCTTGCCTATATGGGGGCAGCTTTGAGCCTTTAATATCATCTACTGTAGATCCGAGCAAATAGAATGGTCTTCTTGTATTCATCTGCAAAATAAGAAAACAAAATATTAATGTAGTGTTATGGTTTTGTAGAGCAGGGCTAAATCACTGTTTTGACTTTTTTAAATTACAAAAAAAAAAAAATTTGGGTAGACAAGTTAATTTGGTCTATTTTATAAATCTAACGTATTTTTCTCAATTATTATTCCTATTATTTTTTAATCTAAGAAACAAGGAATAAATATTTTTGTAGTAGAAATTTATATTTTGCTATTTTATTGGAAATAGAAACAGTGGCGTCACTAGGGTTGGTGTCACCCAGTGCGGTAACTCATGGTGTCACCCCCCCCATGGACCTCCTCCCGTACCAGACCATACAGAATCCTTAGTAATGTTTTTTGTACTAATGTTACTCGTAAATCGTAATTCCCGTATATCACTGAATGTAATGGCAATAGTAGTGACATAAACAACTAGCAAAATTAAAATTACTCCTTTAAATTACAATATCATACGCACAGCCTAAATGTATTTACATTTACATAGTTTCATGTGGTTAAAGTGAAAATTCGGTAAGAAAACAATAGAATTCGAAGTAAAAACGTTTAAGAACTACATCAAAATTATGTTCATTTTAACGTTAAACTTTACCGTTACATGAGATACATTAATGGATTAGGTTTGCATAATCAATAACGGCCCAAATAATGTAGAAGTTGTAGACAAATGCATATGGAAATATACTCATAAATTTGAGGCTGCAACATCATAAAGACAGAGGCTGCAACAACTGAGCGGAAGCCTTTTTTTATTTTTCTCCTTCTTTTCCTTTAATTACTACTTCATTCTCAAAAAAGTTATTGATATAGGTTCACAAATACTAATTACCACAATATTGTAGCTAAAACAACAGAAAATTTGACAAAATCAGCGACTATAAAAACACCAGCAGCAACGAAAACAACAGCGCGTGCTTGTAGAGCGTGCAGACGAAACCACGTGATTCGAAGCGTCATTGTAATTGGGTAATAATGACAGCTCTGACCGGAGCGCATTAGAAGGTTCAAAAAGTAAATTAGCATAGAGTTTTAGCCTTGTAGGTATATTGATACATGTAAGCTGGGCTTACGAAAAATGTTTTTGTTGTTATAACTAACTACAGGGATATTTTTATAAAAAATAATAAATTTCTGCTCAAACACTGCACAAAAACCCCCGCACCCCTCTAGTGACGCCACTGATAGAAACACAGATCATGAAACACATGTCAGGTAAAATTTCCATTGAACTAAATTAAATTCTTTGTGACAAATAGCAACATTGTTTAAAACTTCATAATATGTGTATAAGAGCATAAATTCTAATTTTTTCATTAAATTCATTAAATTTTTTTCAAACACTAATAACAAAATCAGTATAAATAATTGTGAAAAATATAAATAACATAGTTTATTATCTGATAATAGCAAAAAAGAAGTATAGTGATACACAGTTACACACCTTTTACTTATGACAGCAGAACACTGAATGATGACAAATAAACAATTGCAACATAATCTGGAGCATTCTTGATGAAACATGTTTAAACAGGTTGATCTTGTCTTATCAAGCAATATTTTCAGCTACAAACTTGACAATTATCTCTAATATATTCATTTAATTGAATTCATCATAAATATGATGATTAATTAATTAAAAACATATGTTTAGTATACTTGACAACTGCTAGTAATTTCAAATATTAATTGCATAAATAATAGCTATATTTTATGAACTTTAATAAGCGGGGGCGACCTCTAAAAATTGTTCAATCCAAAAAAATTTTATATGTGATGTTTTTCAACCAATGGAACTGGTTGAGGGGGCGCAACCTAAAAAAATCAACACTTCGAAAATAAGAGACACCCTGAAAATAAGAGACACCCATATATATATATATATATATATATATATATATATATTCAACTGCAAAGAACACGCAGTATAATAACGTAAAGAACGACGCTTGTATAGAAGAACATTCACGCAAGATGAGGAGGGACAACGAACAAATGAAAAAATGAGGTAGACGTTATCATATCTGACCGGCAATCGGAAGATCCCGGGTTCGATTCCCGGGTGGTTACCTCATTTTTTCATTTGTTCGTTCTCCCTCCTCATCTTGCGCGGAATGTTGTCCTATACAAGCGTCGTTCTTTACGTTACATATATATATATATATATATATATATATATATATATATATATATATATATAAATATGTGTGTGTATATATATATACATATATATATATATATATATATATTAATATATATATATATATATAATGTTATAATGTTTCAGACCAACAAAGACCCTAGGATCCACTCATGGCTGGTCTACCCAACTGTGTTCGTAATTGTGTATGTCCTCCGTGGTGGCGGAGGGGACCTACAATTTTACGTGGGTTCCGAACCACAAACACATAAGAAATTTATGTAACAACTTCCTGTACAATGTGTACATTGGCAACGACCAATTTAGCAAAACTAATTAATTATCGATTTAAAACTAAAGATAGAATCTCTGGATCCAGAGGATCACGTCATAATAGACTACTATCCACAAATATGTTACACTCTATATCTATTTATAACCGACATGCAAATATATCAGATCCAGAGAATCCAGTCAATTTCATTACGGTATCCATCAATACTAGTACCTTGTCACGAAAAATAAGTCACGGTCCATATCGATTGTGGACCAAGTCAAAATTTACAACCATATACATTACAATATATACACTTAGGAGGAAAAGTGTAGGTGTGGCTGTAAAGACTGTACAGTAATGTAGAAATGTGTGTGCACCCATCTTGGGTCTCCCATTTAAAGGTGTTTGTGGGGCAAGTGAAGATCATGAGTTTTTCAATACCTCACAGTACTATGGGGGGCACCGCTCAGCAGAGGAATCTCTTTAAATGGGGTGTGTAAGGACAGAGAGTATCCCCTAACCCAAGACGCTGCCTCCCTATATCCCACAACACTTGTGTTGAGCTGTGGGATCTATCCCCACATAGCCTTAATTTTACTACCTTAAACTATACCCAATCTATCAACATATGCGTCTAATCGATTTTTAAACATGTTTATAGACGTGCTACTAATTACTTCTACCGGCAAACTATTCCAGCTATTTACTATTCTATGCGTAAAAAAGTTTTTCGCAACTGCTGTCTCGAACCTTCTACTTGTCAACTTACACCCGTTATTTCTAGTCCTATTATATTGAGATATTTCGAAAAAGCTATCTCTATCTACGTTATCGAACCCATTCATAATTTCGAAAACCTGGCTTAGATCACCCCTTCGCCTCCTAGTCTCCAGTGTTGTCAATTTTAACTCCTTAAGCCTATCCTCGTACGACTTTGACCTAAGCGACGGAATCATCTTAGTTGCTCGTCTTTGAACTCTTTCGATTTTGTCTATATCTTTGCGCATATGCGGATTCCAAAATTGGACCGCGTACTCCAAATGGGGTCTAACTAATGATTTATAAAGTGGAACTATAATATCGCGCAATTTGTACTCAAAATTTCGAGCTATAAAACCTAACACTTTGCTCACCTTATTGACCGCTGCTGTACTTTGTTTCGCTACTTTTAAATCACTAGTGACTATAACTCCTAAATCTTTTTCCAGCTCTACGCTTGTTAAATCTTTCCCTGACATACTATACGCAAAATTACCGTTACGAGAACCTATATGCAAAATTTTGCACTTATCCACGTTAAATCTCATTTGTCATGTGACTGACCAATCAACGATTTTATTCAGATCTTCCTAAATTTTACCTCTATCTTCGTCATTAATCGCCCTACCACCCAGCTTCGTGTCATCCGCAAATATATATATATATATATAACTGCAATGACCACGCAGTATATTAATGTATAGAAACGACGTAAGTATAGAGGAGTGTTCTGCACACGAGGAAGAGAAATAACGAACAAATGAAAAATGAGGTGACCGCCCGGGAATCGAACCCAGGATCTTCCGAATGCCGGTCAGATATGCTACCACTACACCGGCAATCGGAAGATCCTGGGTTCGATTCCCGGGCGGTCACCTCATTTTTCATTTGTTCGTTATTTCTCTTCCTCGTGTGCAGAACACTCCTCTATACTTACGTCGTTTCTATACAATATATATAATATTATATATATATATATATATATATAGTAGATATATAATATATATATATAATATATAATATATATATATATATATATATATATATATATATATATATATATATATATATATTATATATATATATATATATATATATATATATATATATATATATATATATATATATATATAATATTTAGGAGAAATCCAATGACAAGGAGAAATGTAAATGCCATGAAAAGTCTTCTTTAATGCGCAACGTTTCGAGCAATACGCTCATCTTCAGGCTGTTTAATAACAATGTGAAATTAAAATCAATATTGAATGAAAAACAAGACAAAGAAAATTTCTATAACCTATTCATAAAGGCAAATTTTAAAAAACTGAGAAGAGAGGGTTAAATTCTAAGTTATACAGATTTACATATAAAAATTAAGAAGCTATTTTTAAATACATATAGTAAATGTGAAATTAATACACTGGAAAAATTAACAATAGTACACTGGAATAATGAAACTAACTAACCTTTCACTGCAATTTCCAAGGCTAACTGATTTAAGCAGAGGCAAGACGAGAAAACAAAAGATGGCGAGGGCGATTGGGGAAGGGGGGATTATAAGGAATTGGGGAAGGAGGAGGGATTATAACAAATTTAGAGGGACGGCTGATGAGTCAACATTTAGAGTAGGGGACAATGTTTTAATGTAAAGCGATTCCAAAATTCTTACATTAAAACATTGTCCCCTACTCTAAATGTTGACTCATCAGCCGTCCCTCTAAATTTGTTATAATCCCTCCTCCTTCCCCAATTCCTTATAATCCCCCCTTCCCCAATCGCCCTCGCCATCTTTTGTTTTCTCGTCTTGCCTCTGCTTAAATCAGTTAGCCTCGGAAATTGCAGTGAAAGGTTAGTTAGTTTCATTATTCCAGTGTACTATTGTTAATTTTTCCAGTGTATTAATTTCACATTTACTATATGTATTTAAAAATAGCTTCTTAATTTTTATATGTAAATCTGTATAACTTAGAATTTAACCCTCTCTTCTCAGTTTTTTAAAATTTGCCTTTATGAATAGGTTATAGAAATTTTCTTTGTCTTGTTTTTCATTCAATATTGATTTTAATTTCACATTGTTATTAAACAGCCTGAAGATGAGCGTATTGCTCGAAACGTTGCGCATTAAAGAAGACTTTTCATGGCATTTACATTTCTCCTTGTCATTGGATTTCTCCTAAATATTAAATTGAAGCTCTGTAGAAGCAACCCGCATGATTATATATATATATATATTAGGGTGATTAAAAAAAAATCAAAGTTTTTTTTTTTAATTGTTCAACCTGTATTTTTGTTCCCTATGACAAAAAAGTAGTGTATGCCAAATTTGGTGAATTTTAAATAAAATTTACTATGTGCTACCAGGCGTCAAAGTTTCCCTGTTTTTCAATTTGTTTGTTTTTACAACTTATGATTTTATGTTTAATTGTTTATATTTCAGAATTTTTAATTAATGGTTTATATGTTAGCTTGCTTTTAATTGTTGCTTGAAACTCGTAATTTTAATACCAATTAATCGATTATGGAAGCTAGGCCTAACTCACCATCACCCAGTTGCTCATTTGGGAGAAGTTCTACAAGAAAAGAAACTGAAGTATGGCTAATTGGGCAGCCCTCTGCAGTACTAAAAACATCCGTATTACCATCAGAGAAAGAAATGATGGCCCTCTTCATGCACTACAGAAATATTAAAAAGCAAGACATTAGAGAATCATGCTGCTCTACTGCAGATGATGTGCTAGCAGTTTGGAAAAAAGTAGGAATACCAGCAAAACAAAGAATACATGTAGTAGATAAAATTCAAGGAATACTGAAGGAATGACAGCTGCTTAAGAAAAACAAAGCAAACAAATTGAAAAGATCACAAAATTTAAATAATAAAGAAGAAAAATGGAAAGATAAACTGGAAAACTTATTTGACATTGCTCATGAGAATGTATGCAGCTTATAAAAATAGAAGATGATAAGAAATTCTTGAAAATGCAACGTGAGAAAGGACGTCATGGAAAAATGGGTACCATTGATAAGGCTGTTGCTAAAAAGGAGCAAAGAGCAGCAGAAAAGCAACAACGTTATGAAAAGAGGAAAGCAGAAGAAGAGATCAAAAGAAAGAAGAGTGAAGAGGCTGTCATACTCACCAGTACATCATCAGAATCAGAATCAGAGGAGAGTAAAAGTGATGAATCTGGTTTCTGTGCTGCACAACCTTCAACATGGAAAAGTAAGGTTGGCAAACGTAGAAAATTGTTTGATGATAAATTATTAGGAAGTCTTGATGTTGCAAAATTGAGTGACAGAAATGCGTCTCTTTTTAATGCAAACAATCAGACATCGCTTGAATGGGACATCTGCGAACAAATAAAATTTTTGTGTTTCAATACAACGGCAGCCAATACTGGTCCTAGAAATGGTGCAGCTATTCTTCTAGAACAAAAATTCGACAACGATTTATTGTGGCTGGCATGTCGACACCATATATTTGAAATTATGCTGGAAGCTGTTGTTTCAAAGTCTTTATCACCATCTTCTGGCCCAGATATAGTCCTTTTTAAGAAGTTCAGAGAAAAATGGTCAAGCATTAATAAGGAGGACTACGAGACAGCATTATCAGATCCAGATATCTATGAAAATATTCATGACATCAAAGATGACATAATTATATTTGCAACAAATCAACTAGATACATTCCAACCAAGAGACGATTACCTAGAACTATTGCAGTTAACAATTATTTTTTTGGGAGGTGAACCAAAAGGTGGAATCAAATTTAAACATCTAGCGGGACTTCATCGGGCTAGGTGGATGGCCAAAATTACATATTCATTAAAAATTTTTATGTTCAAATCTCAGTTCAAAATTTCAGTAAAAGACAAAAAAGGACAAAAAGACATCTGTCTATTTGCTACTCGGTTATATGTAAAGGCATGGTTTACAGCTCCTGTGCCATCTTGCACTCCTCGTCTTGCTCTGGAATTATTACAGAATCTTGTAGTCTACAAACAAATAAATGACACAATTGCATTTGTTGCTATTAAAAAACTGTTAGGTCACCTCTGGTACCTATCAGAAGAACTGGTAGCCTTGGCCTTTCATGATGATGAAGTGCCTACTGAAATGAAAAACAAAATTGTAAAGGCCTTGCAAAATACAACAGAAACTCTTCCTGCAAAACGGGCTTTTCTAGATCCTGCACTTATTCCAACGAAGAAATTAGAAGATTTTGTCATCAAATACTCAAAGATTCTTTACAATAACAGAATTTAGTTCAAAATTTTTACTCAAAGATGCTAAAGAATGGCATAATGATGAAGAGTATAACTCCGCTAAGAAATCTATCAAACAGTGGAAAGTCGTGAATGATATAGCGGAAAGAGGAGTAAAATTAATGGATGAATATAATAAAATACAAATGACGAAGATCAAAAACAATTCTTGTTACAAGTAGTGAAAAACTACAGGGCTGTTTACCCTGATAGAAAGAAAAACATTGATGAAGTAAGGACAGCTACAGTAATGTCTCAAATATCATGCTAGTTTAATTATGCATGCTTGTGGTTATGGTAGGACCTACGGGGGAGCTTTCCACATTAAAAAAAAGCAATGCGGGTGTGGAAAATTTGACAATTTGAGTCGTTCTGTCAATTTTTAATTGCTGGTAGCAACCCCTAAAAATTAAAAATTTGCTAAAATATTTTAGGATAGTTGTTTTTATGCTGAAATGAACCATTTAAAGGGTTGAACACATTAAAATATATAAAAAAATTTTTTAGCCCCATATTTGAATCACCCTATATATATATATATATATATATATGTTAACCCCTCCGTCTATGGCCCGGGTTGGTTCGAAGTCGACGGGGGTTCTAGTTAGGTGGCAGCAACGGATGTGTGACTTGTAGTAGTTTCCTTCTATATTACTCTTCGAGTTCTTCTATAGCGGCTCGGAGGACTCTGGTAGACTTACTAAAGGTTCTGAAGATTCCGGACTCTTCTTATAGTGTATCCGGAAACTTTAATGACTAAGTTCTTCTGAAGAGAGCAAGGCTCGAAGGATAAGATAAAGACTATCTTTTACTGTAATTTACTGCTAAAATGTACAGGTAGTGCTCAGACTCTGAATTAGCTTCTGAATGACAATGGAAGATTTTTACTGGGGTTTATATACCCAAAAACTGCTAACATCATTATTATTAAATGCTAAAAAGGCTGTATTATTTTTGCACAATATTCGAAAATAAAGTAAATTTTCAGCTGTGGTAAGGCTTGAACGAGTAAACAAAATATTTGAAGACGAAACCATATTTTTATCTTAAACCGCGACTTTTCAGATATGATGTTATCATGATCTGCCAAGTTAACTAAAAGTGGAAATCGGACTATGCATCTTTACACTAAAATATGCATATGAGTAAAATTTCAAGGTTTAAGATGTACAATTTTAATGCTTAGGCAAGACATGATCTCATCTTTTATAACGAAAGAGAATGTATACAAAATATGAACATTGCAAAGCTTAAGCAGGATTCCTTATTAAGCGAAATCTAAAAAAATGATTATGAGATTTTAAAAAAAACAACAGGTCACCAATTATTTGGCAAAGTAGAAAGCAAATCAAAAATTTTATCCAAACTCTCGTTGGACGATTTTGGTCCTTATGTAAAAATGAATACACACACGTACATACATATGAGTATAGGCATTATATAAAGTTAAATATATAAGAATATACAGGATTATATAAATACATGAACCATATAACACATGAATTTTTAAAATGGATACTTTTTCTTAAAATGGATACAAGAACTATATAAATGAATACAAGAATTACATGAAGAATAAGATAGTATCGGAGTATGGGATTTATTTATGGTTCATTTTTACAGGGCTCTCACCTCTAGAATGATATTAATATAATAATGTAACATCTTAACTAATGCTAACTAGATGATAACTATGGGTTTTATAATACAAATTTATATATACAACATAAGTCGGGTGGTTAAGTCTAGTTCACGTGGTCTTGGTACGCACTCTTGGTCGTACATAAATAGTTTCATGTTCCGTGTGTCTTGGTTTTCTTTGTTCCCAGAATGATCTTTTCACCACAAATATACCGAGGATAATAGCACATACAATAATGATACTAACGGCAGATGTTGAGAAAATGGTTAGCGGTTGTAGTATTTGTAAGAGGTTATTTTGGTTATCATCCGAAATTTTAAACCGGCTCAATTGATCATTCCATTCAGGGGCATGTAGTTCGGGTAGGATGGTTACAGGTTTTATGGAGAGATTTAAGATCTCTATGACGGGTTTAAATTTAATTTGCGACGGGAATGGGTATGAGTTATTAAGGGTAACCTTGTACGGGTTGTATATTTGGAGGGCTTTTGAACGCAAGGAGCAACCAATTGGTAGCCGAATAACCATAGGGATTGTGATGAGGGAATAATTCGATGGACACTCGAGAGTAGCGGCAGTCCTATTCGCGAAAGGAACCCAGATGTCTGGTCCAATTCGTAGTTGGACGGTTTTAGGGGAATTAAATTTTTTAAATGAACATACCGGGGCATGCCGGTCACGAATTAAGTCGATAAAGCAAGACCTAGTAGTTGGAAGAATAACTGGTTTGAGTGGGAGACAAACGAGTTGTTTATTTGGTTGCGGGAATCGGCAATGCCGGACGTCGCTATATGACATCATAGAATAGGCTGACAGATCTTTGGTTAGGAAAAGGTAAGGTGGTACGGTGGGTAAATACAATCGATAGACATTAGAATTGTTTTGGTAGGGTGTTGGGAAAGGGTGAAATTTATATACGTCGTAAGTGAGGACATCGAAAAATGGTATAATTATGAGGTATGTGTAGGGGCGTGGTCCATGTACAGTCCAGGTGTATTCTAGAAATTGGGGGTAATTAGTGTGGTTGAGTGGGAATATGGGTGATAATTTTAATTGTGACTGGGCGGTGTGAATCAAGGACTGAAGTTTCCCATGGTATTAGGGTGGAAAGAGTGATTTTTCCATGGCTAGCTGGGTTGCACGCAAAACCTTGGAATGAATCGTAGTTATTCGTTGTAAGTATTTATCGATTAGGGTTACTTGTAGGTTATTATCTCTATTAATTCTAGATATCGTTTGTGTTCTTTGTATTGAGCTAACATGGATTCAAGGTATGTGAATCTGTCCGAAAGGGAGTGGAGGAAGCGATTGTTTTCGTGTAATGACCTAATAGTTTGTTCTAACATGTGTCCATTATATTGTCGATTTCGCGCGAAGAGATTCAATTTAAGTTCATTCTTTTAATATCTTCTTCGGTTGCTAATCCGAATAAACCTTTGAACAGTTTCCCTCCTATATCTATCAGTCCCCTTTTACTTCTTTGGTTAAAGTTTTCTGAATTTTTAGTTTCAGTTTGTATCCATGGTAAGGCTAATATTTCTGATAGGGCGCGTGCTGTAGTTTGAATATTTTCGAGGGTATTTTCTAACAGAACGCGACTAATCTGATCTTTTCCTTGGAAAGAATTCTGGACTTTACTTTAAACGTTTTTAATTGGGTTTGTATCTGAAGGAGATATAAGGTCTGCGTGCCCTTTCAAAAATTTACCTTCTGCAAGTTTTTCTATAACAACTCCGGTAGAAATTTTAATGCTAGGTCTACAAGAGTAAATAATTTGGAAAATTATAAGGGGGACAATTTTATTCATTTCTACGCCTTAGTTATACGGAGCTGGGGGTGGTGTGTGGATACTTGTGTTTGTGGGCGAAGGGGTCGGCCTCGTTTTGGTGGCAATGGGGGTCGACCGTTGAGCTCGGATTCTGAGCGGGTTCGTTTCTTATGTGAAGGTTCTAGTTCACGTGGGTGATGCATTTGCGGGCGGTATGTAGGGTCCGTGCGTCGATCATCAATCGGCGAGGGTGGTGACAGAGGAGATGGTGGAGTTCCACTGGTGATCCTCTCGAAGGGGTTTCTCCAGGGTCTGGGTCCGATGGGACGCTTGGCTCTGGGGCCTCCTCTTGTTCAGAGATTGCCTCGAGTACTGGTGGTATTACGAGGTACCAATCTTCGTCATGGGTAGCGGTTCCCGCGGTGACCACTTCAGTTTTTTGATCCCTGCCCGATTTGTTAATATCTTGACCTTTTGAAGGATAGGCGGCTCGAACGCCTGGCAGCTGTTTTTTGGGAAGGTGTTGTTCGGAAGCTATCTTCAAATTGTCAGCGTGAATGATCTTTAGTTTGGAATGATCCCGGAGGTCGAGGATTTCATAACGATTTTTTCCGAGGTTTTTCATAATCCTATATGGGCCATCCCATTTCGGGTATAATTTGCGATGAGCACCTGGCGGTTTCACGCTCTTCAGATAACATCGCGTGCCGACGATTATAGTCCGTTGACGGGGATGACGCCTATGTTGGTTTCGTTGGTCGAGGGCATAGCGGATTATGTCAAAAATCTTGAAAGATCGTTCAGCTAGTTGCTGATTTGCTTCTGCTATTTCGGAAGATGTTAGAACTGCCGGGTCGGTTTGGTCGGGCAAATCAAAAGGTAGACGCTTGTCGTAGTGATAGAGGACGAAATGAGGGGTGTCCCCGATGGACACATTATAGCCATTGTTGATGGCTGTTTGTACCATGGGAAGGGAATCATCCCATGTACGGGAGGATGCATCGACAACGTGGCGCAGGGCTTCCAAGATCTTTCGATTGTGCCTTTCCACTAAGCCGTTTGCCTGCGGATGGTATGCCACAATGTGTGTATTTTTAATTTACACATGTTACAGAGTGACTCGAACAGTTTGGAAGTGAAACTAAGGGCGTTATCCGAGATTAGGATGGAAGGAGTGGTATGATTTTGGATGACGCGTTCCACTAGGGCTCTTGCCACAGTTTCCGAGGTCTGGTCTGGAATGGCGGCTACTTCGCTGTAACGCGAGAAGTGGTCCGTAAACACAATGATGTACTGATTTCCCTTTGATGTTTTGGGAAATGGTCCCAGTATATCCATTCCAGTTCTTTGCCAGGGCCTTGGCATACTGGATATTTATGCATCGGAGCTGTGGATGGTACGTTGCCCTTATGCTTTAAACACGACGGACATTCGGCGATGTATTCTTGTACCTTTTGTTCATCTCGGGAAAGTGGTATCGCTCCAAAAGACTCTTGATGGTGCGATCCGGCCCCATGTGTCCATACAAAGGTGAGTCGTGACAAAGTCCAATGGCTATATCGACGAGATCCTTTGGTATCTCCACGAGGTCGTTTCCATCTTCGTTCCTGAAATGTACGAGCCCATCTTTGAGGTTGTACTGTTCTTTTACCTTCGATGGTTCCTTTTGTTCCAGGCGCGCCCGAAGGTTTTGGGTGTGTTGGTCCTGTTGTTGGGAGTATTGCAGACACTCGTAGTCGAACACAGGAAGAATTCCTATTTTATTCACTCGGGCGTCGGGCTTGAGTCTCGACAATCCGTCTGGAATAACTTGCAGTTTTCCCGGTTTGTATACGATTTTCGCTGCAAAGTCCTGAATCAACAGAGCCCATCTACTCAATCGTCCTTCAAGTAGCTTGTCCTTGAAGAGGTACGTGAGTGGCTTATGATCAGTCTTGATGGTTACATCGTAGCCATAGACGATATTTCGGAATTTTTTCAAAGCCCAATATACCGCTAGGGCCTCTCGGTCCGTAGTGGAATAATTCCGTTGAGGTGCAGAGAGAAGTTGACTGGCATAAGCAATGGGTAATTCCACACCGTCTACGTCCTGTAACAGGACGGCTCCTAGTCCATAGGAGGAAGCATCTGTGGCTATGATGAAGGGTCTTGTGTAATCAGGATATTGTAAAATGGGATGACAGGTTAGTTTATTAATTAAAGTTTCAAAGGCATGTTGGTGATCGGATTCCCAGTTAAATTTCGAATTTTTCTGGAACAAATTAGTAATGGGTTTAGCAATATTCGAAAATTGGGGGATAAAGTTCCGATAGAATCCGACAAAACCAATAAATGCACGGGCGTCGTCGATGGTCTTGGGTACAGGGTACCTTTCCAGGGCTTCGAGTTTGGCTGGATCAGGTTTAATTCCTGTGGACGAGAGTAGGAATCCTAGGTATACCAGGGATTCTTGTAAAAAATTGCACTTTGCAAGCTTCAGTTTAAGGTGTGCTTTTCTCAAGTGTGATAGCACATTCTGAAGGCGTTGAAAGTGTGTTTTTATGTCCGAACTGTAGACGATAATATCGTCAAGATAACGAGAGCTTCGACACCTAATAGGTCGGAAAGGACTATATTCATCAACCTAGAGAAATTAGCAGGCCCATTTCGGACTCCGAAAGGTAAAACCTGGAATTCGTAATGGCCTCGGTTAGTGGAGAAAGCAGTCAATGCCCGAGATTCGGGACTGACCTCCATTTGCCAATAACCTGATGCTAAATCGAGGGATGAAAAAAGTTCGCTTTCCCTACGTTCAGAATTGTTTCCTGCATGTTTGGAATCGGGAAACGGTCTGGGATGGTAATGTTGTTCAGGCGTCTAAAATCTATACAAGGGCGAGATGTTCCGTCCTTTTTGGAGACGAGAATCATAGGAGCGGACCAGGGACTAGCTGAAGGCTGAATGACATCCTGCTCCAACATGTCCTTGATGTGTTCCTCAATAGTGACTAACTGGAATGTGGAACCCGATAGGGAGGAATGAAAATGGGTTTGGAATTGGGTTCCAACTTGATTTCAAAAGGGACCAAATTAGTTCGGCCCAGAGGATCTCCTTTAGGGCAATCACATCTCTATTTCTTATCAGGAAATCGAGAAGTGATTCCATTAGTTTGGGATCCTGTAAAGCTGGTGACTCCTGAAGGGAGTGCTCAGACATTTCTTATATTCTTCTTTTAATATGAAGGATTTAATTCTAAGGAACTGGAAACACGATTTATCATACTGATGGGGAAATCTGAATCTACTTCTACTGTGGAAACAGTTCCTATTTTCTGATTTGAAGTTAATTCTATAGGACTTTTCCTTTGTTTAAACAAACAACAGGGATAGCTGAATTCTGACTCTGACTAAGGACTTGGGCAATAAGAACATCTCTTTTGAAATTACTTTTCTCTGTAATCAGAGTACGCTCTGACTCTAATAATTTTCCTTGACTGTTAACTACTTTTGCTAGGAAACAAATCTTCTCATAAGGTGCTACTGTTATATGCTCGGTAGGGCATATGAAAAATTGTGAATCTGATTCTGGTTCGGCGACTAAAATTTGCCTTATTGGCTGAACTGAAGCTGGCTGACTGGAAACTGGCTGACTGGAAACTGGCTGACTGGAAACTGGCTGACTGGAAACTGGTGACTGGAAACTGGCTGACTGGAAACTGGCTGACTGGAAACTGGCTGACTGGAAACTGGCTGACTGGAAACTGACTGACTGGAAACTGACTGACTGGAAACTGACTGACTGGAAACTGACTGACTGGAAACTGCTGTGTTGATCCAACTGGATTCAACAACTGGAACTGATTACCCTGGGGTCTGATTTCTGGAGCGGTTGTCCCTCTGGATGCAACCGGCCGACTTGATCTGCTATCAAGTAGAGGGGTTTCCTATTTCTTTCGGAAATCTGAACTGAGCTAAGTCTATTAGCATTAAGTTGTCTGTCATCTCGCGGAGATGGTGTGTCCTATTTCGACACTTTACTAACTTTCCGGCTGGGTAAATCTCCCATTGATTCCGGTTAAAAAAATCCATACCTAGTAGGATGTCTGTCTGAAAGGTGGCGACTGTGTCCACTATACAACATTTCGCGGGGTATACCGCGTTTCCAATTCTAAATATAACTCAATTTCTCCGTATGTGGGTATGGGTGTGCCCGTAACTCCTCTAGTTGGCAGGATGGTGCCTTAAGTTCATATTTTAATTTGTACTCTCTAGTAATTCATCTACATTGTTTCTTAATTAACGTCGCGTGTGCTCCTGTATCTAGGAGAGCAGTTAAATCTTGGTTATCGTGCTACAATTTATTATTAAATCTAGAGGTCCGCACCTATTATCCTGATGGGGAGTTTGTGTGCGTATCTGGGCTTACATTACTGTAATTTAGGAGGGAGGAGGTTGAACTGCTGCCTCCAATGTAGGGTCTAAAAAAGGGCTCAATGGTCTTCTATGGGAGGACCTGGATCATATTCTACGGGAATATCATACGCTGGAGGGTGTTCTTGAAAACTGTTCTCTGGGGAAAATGATTCCTCCGGGTACTTCTACGTACCGAACTAGTTGACCTTGCTGGTTGTATTGGGTTTGTACATGGGGTAAGAGTGTGGTGACCCTGTGGTCGTGATCTATTGGGTTGGTAGTTCGACTGAGGCTGGGAATGGACTGGTTTCTGGGGATTGGTGACTTTTGGGATACGTTTTGGGAACGTGGTTGGTTTGGTTTCTGAAAGTGGGGTCTATACCCTGCAGGGGCTTTATCAGCACACTTTTGGCGATCGCCACGGCGATGACCATGTTCGTGACAGTGGGAGCAATACGAGGGGTAATTACATTGACTTATCATGTGCCCAAACTATCGCAGTTAAAACACTGTGGAGGAGGGCGTGTATTCTGGGTTTGGGGGGCTTGTTTCTGGGGTGTTCCCTGCATTGCCTCGATTTATAGTTGTTGTTGTTGCTGTTGGTGTTGTGGCTGCTGTGCTGAATATATGTACGGGGTTTCTCTACCCTTTCGGTAGTTTGGTTTGCTAAATCGGGGTATGTTCCCGTGTTTTGTTTATGGCTACACTGACAGGTTTGTCAACATTTAAAAACTCCTGAAACTTTTTTTTAGGTGCTCCGGGTAGGTTTTGGTAAATGGTTGTGGCTACTATTAGATTTCTTTGTTTCGAAGTAAAGTTATGCCACATGCATTTTCTGCGGCCCGGAGGGCTTCTCCTACAAGTTTATGTGTACGTGTAATAAAATTGTTTAAATCTCGTGTTCCTCTTTCTTCCATTTAGCTTGGAAGACTGCTTCTAATGTGGCTAAGGGTTGTGCAAGGGTTATTTCTTTAAAAAATTCTAATAGTTTTGTTTAAAATCGTCCCATGTTGTAGCTTCGCTAATTGATGGGACGTAAGTGACTGTGTCATGGCATTTCCCTCTTTAGGGTCAATAATCTTTTTGCTTCTCTATTTTTATATCATCATCGGTAATATTTCGCGTAAGAAATGTTGCTCTAAAGATCAACCCAAGGTCTTACGCGTGGTTCAACAAAACGATTATCTATGGTCCCCTTAAAAATTAAAACAGTATGAGGAAGATTTACTAATCTGCCTAAGTTAATGTATGCTGGGGCGGGGGTTTGAGACTGAGACATATGACTTGTGTGTTTGGGAATATGTTTGAAGGGCGCGGGGTAGGTGGAAAAATGGGTGTAGGTAATTTTCGATGTCAGAAAGCGCACCGTCTGAATCGCTCATATGTGAAGGTACTTATTAATGTTTCTAATTAGGTCTGCTTGACCGATCTTAATTCATGGAATGATCACTTAAGGGGTTTTCCTAACTACACTATCTAAAAAAATAATGCACAACAATTTGCCTAACTCGGGGAAAATTTGAAAAGATTGCAAACAAAAATAAAAATGTAAACAAAATTTCACTCAATGTACGTGATGGTATGGTAATACTATGTTTGGTACATTAAATAAAATTATACTATACTAACTAGAATAGTAAAAATAACTGAAATAACTGTGACAATACTGTTTTCAATAAAAAATGTATCACTGGTGTCTGAAGTGTTCACTGTGTTTTGTTAATTCTGGCTCAATACTAAATATTAATTGTTAATAATAATGACTTTTCAAATGTTTAGAAATTATTTAAAAAAAGTTTTGTACTTAACAAGATTCCTACGGCGAAATCCTTTGAGGTGTCCTGAAGACGTGTCTGCTGGCCACTTGTTCCTAGATGAAAAGTAGGCGTGAAGAACTTGGAGTCGTAACGCACCGGTTCAAGGGTGGATGTGACGAACTAGAAGTCGTGACACGCCGGTCAACTGGGTGTTGGTTCTGGTTCCAGGTCTGGAAGACTGGAAGAATCCTGGAGTCGTGAAGATCCTGGTTAAAGGGTCGCCAGTTGTTAACCCCTCCGTCTATGGCCCGGGTGGTTCGGATCGACGGGGGTTCTGTTAGGTGGCAAGCAACGGATGTGTGACTTGAAGTGGTTTTCTTCTATATTACTCTCCGAGTTCTTCTATAGTGGCTCGGAGGACTCTGGTAGATTACTAAATGCTGAAGGTTCCGGATTCTTCTTATAGCGTATCCGGAAAGTTTTCTAAGTTTTCTGAAGAGAGCAAGGCTCGAAGGATAATAAAACTATCTTCACTGTAATTTACTGCTAAAAGTACAGGTAGTGCTCAGCCTCTGAATTAGCTTCTGAATGACAATGGAATATTTTAATGGGTTTATATACCCAAAAACTGCTATACATTATTATTAAATGCTAAAAGGCTGTATTATTTTTGCACAATATTTAAAATAAGTAAATTTTTTAGCTGTGGTAAGGCTTGAACGAGTAAACAAAATATTTGAAGACGAAACCATATTTTTATCTTAAACCGCGACTTTTCAGATCTGATGTTATCATGATCTGCCAAGTTAACTAAAAGTGGAAATCGGACTATGCATCTTTACACTAAAATATGCATATGAGTGAAATTTTAAGGTTTAAGATGTACAATTTTAATGCTTAGGCAAGACATGATCTCATTTTTATAACGAAAGAGAGTGTATACAAAATGTGAACATTGCAAAGCTTAAACAGGATTCCTTATTAAGCGAAATCTAAAAAAATGATTATGAGATTTTAAAAAACAACAGGTCACCAATTATTTAGCAAAGTAGAAAGCAAATCAAAAATTTTATCCAAACTCGCGTTGGGCGATTTTGGTCCTTATGTAAAAATGAATACACACACGTACATACATATGAGTATAGGCATTATATAAAGTTAAATATATAAGAATATACAGATTATATAAATACATGAACCATATAACACATGAATTTTTAAAATGGATACTTTTTCTTACAATGGATACAGAGACTATATAAATGAATACAAGAATTACATGAAGATAAGATAGTATAGGAATATGGGAATTATTTATGGTTCATTTTTACACACACACACACACATATATATATATATATATATATATATATATATATATATATAAAATTATATATAATATATATATATATATATATATAAAGGGTGTCAGGAAATGATTGCCCCCCCCCTGTACAGAAGAAACTGAAAGGAATAGAAAAAAACAGACAAAACCACGCGAAAGAGCGTTTAATTTTGAATAAAAAACACTTGTTTTAATATCGGGTGTTGCCCCCATTTGCAGCTCTGACGGCCATTAATCGACGGGGGTATGATCCCAGAAGTGTCTCAAAGAGATCGGTATCATGACTCATTTCTTCAAGGACTTCGTTGATCTTTGCAGTCATAATTTCTGTTGAATACCGATTCTGAATGGGTTGTTCCAGCATTAAGGACTCCACCCGATCCTTCATGATGGATCCGACATGTTCACAGACAT
>JAJOZX010000801.1:640000-650000 GCA_023014485.1 Bathynomus jamesi
AACTTCAAACAGACTAATTCTGTAGGCTAGCAGTAAAGATAAATATGCTGTTGCCAGTTTGTTTTATTTAACTGTGAAATAAAAGAAAAAATATTCAGTAATATGAATTAAATAGATATAACTAGCTGAATTAAATTCCCTTTGGGAGCTGTAATTCATCTACTTCCAGCAGAAGACACAAGGGCCTGTCTTCCATAGGAAGTATAGCCTAACAAATAGGATAATTTACCACACCATATTTAGTTCAAAATGGTCCATGTTTTCCAAATTTTGTTGTGAAGCTCAATCTGAGAAAATAATAACTTTTTATGCTTAATTGCCTGGAAGGCAACCTTTTTGCTAAAAACAAGACAAATGTTATATTAATAGTGTACGGTACAGTACAGTATTATTATAAAAATAAGAATAGGTATGTCTAATATGAACTACCATATGAACATATGAAAAAACCCAATTTTACCCGGGTTTTAGGTGAAAAAACCCGAAAACCCACATGGGGTGGGCTTTTTCAAAAAAGTGGGTTTTTTGCCAACCCTGGCTGGGACCCAGCAAAATACCACCTCCTTGCCACCAAAAGCGACAAGGGTATGGCACAGTAGCTGGATTCGTCGGACCAGTGGGTGGACAGGGTCAAAACACTCCAGGCCATCCAGGGCACTGCGGGAATCCGAATAGATGACAAACGACCCATCCGGATGCTCCCGCACCACCTCCAGAGAGCTCAGAATGGCATAGAGCTCCGCCGTGAAAACGGAAGCCTCATCAGGGAGACGGGTACATCGGGGAGCAAGGGCAGACGACTGGGGAACAGCCGCGGCCCCAACGCCCCCCGACGACCTCGAGCCATCCGTGAAGACCGCAACACATGCAGAGTGACACGCCGCATGCTGAAGGAACAGAGACCGAAGCAAGGCAGAGTCAGGATCAGCCCTGCGAACGGGGCGCAACGCCCTACAGCACGCAACAGGGATGCTCTCCCAAGGTGCAACACCCTTGAAAGAGACCGGTATAACGGATGGAGGAGGAGTGCCCATACCATCGAGGAGGGAGGTCACCGTGTCGGTGAAATACCAACCCCCATCACGGCAGAACGCCCTGTCCACCACCTGGAACAGAGGAGAGTTTGGAAGACGGAGGATCCGGAGATAGTGCTTAGCAATGAGGTACGACCTCCGATACCCCAAGGGAGGGATGTCGCACTCAACATGCAGACTATCAACCGGAGAGGAGTGGAAGGCGCCAGATGACATGCGCAGTCCTCTAGAGAGGACCGGATCCAGTATCCGAAGGGCCGCACGGGAGGCGGAGCCATACACCACACTCCCATAATCTAATTTTGACGTACCAGGGACACGTACAAACGGAGAAGTGTCCGCCTATCCGCGCCCCATGTAGTATGCGACAGATGTCCCAGCAAATCCAGGGTACGTCTTGCAGACTCGCGCAGCCGGCGAAGATGGGGAACCGAGCTCAAACGGCTGTCGAAAACCATACCCAGGAAACGCACTGACTGAACGAGGGCCAGAAGCTGACCCCCGAGTTTAAGATTAAAGGTCGGGACGGCGCCGGATCCCCGTCTCCTCGACGGAAGGAAGGCCACACACGAAGTCTTCGGGGAAGACAGCGTAAGGCCCACCGACGACGCCCAGCGTTCAACCCGATTGACCGCGAGTTGGACTTGCCTCTCCACGAGGGGGGGACTCGTCCCCGCGGCATAGACAGCCAGATCGTCGGCGTAGATGGAACATCGCACCGAGGGCGGAAGGGCTCCCGGTAGCGCAGACATGACCAGATTGAAGCAGGAGACGCTTAAGACACACCCCTGGGGCACCCTCCTCCTGAACATACAGGTCAGATAGGGCCGCCCCATTACGGACGCGGAAAGTGCGACGGCAGAGGAAGTTACGAAGAAATGTGGGCAAAAAGCCCACAAACCAAGAGACTTCAAACGGTCCATGACAACTCCCCGACGGGTCGTGTCATAGGCCTTTTGGACATCGAAAAAGACGGCCAGAACAAGATTCCGGCGGGAAAAGGCCTCCCGTACATCATGACCAAGGAGGAGAAGGGGGTCCAGAGTACCCCGAAATCGACGAAAGCCATACTGGGTCGGGGGGTATAACCCAAGCGACTCCAGTGTAAAGGAAAGTCGGACGGCCACCATCTTTTCAAGGAGCTTGCATAAGCAGCAGCTCGTCAAGGCAATAGGCCGATAGCCCGCCACCTCCGCCGGATCCTTCCCCGGCTTAGGTATCGGGACCACAATCGCCTCCCTCCAACGGGAAGGGAACGACCCCTCAACCCACACCCGGTTGAAAAGATCCAGCAAGAAGTGTAGGGCCATCGGGTGCAGATTCCAAATAAAGTCATACGGAATGTCATCAGGGCCAGGGGCGGAAGAACGACGGGTTGCCAAGGCAGCCCGAAGTTCCCGCATCGTAAAGAGACGGTTATAGGGCTCGTTCCCAGGCGGCGGGAACGTAACATCGACAAAGGACGATCCGCAGCTGAAGGCGAACGGGAAACCGCAGCAAAAGCCCCAGCCAGCCGATCGGCTACAGCAGCAGGATCCGAAAGGAAGCCGTCCCCGTCCCGAAGGACAGGGCGACTAGCAGGGACCGGCTTCCCCTCGATACTACGTACCTTCCGCCACACAGCAGCAGAAGGGGTAGACGAGGAAATGCCGGACACAAAAGCACGCCAAGAGGCCCGACGGGCCAACTTGAGAGTCCGGCGGGCGAAAGCCTTCGCCCGCCGCATCTCAATCAAGTGGTCCGCGCGCCGGGTGCGGTGGAAGCGGCGCGTCGCCCTCTTCCTCTCGCACACCGCCCGGTGACATGCTGGAGTCCACCACGGGACGCTACGCGTCCGCGGGTTACCGGAAGATCGAGGATACAGTCCTCCGCGACGCCCATCAACACCCGCTCGAAGAACTCCAAGCTCTCATCCACAGAGCCAAAGCTCAACACCGAACGGGCAATGACGGAACGAGCTCTGAAGGATGGCCAGTCAGCCCGCGCAAGGCACCACCTCGGTCGAGACGAGACACCCGGCTGCGGTCCGACCGGCTCAAGACAGACTGGGTAATGATCACTGCCATAAGAGTCCCCCAACACCTTCCACGAAAAATCGAGTAAGGCATCGAGGGACACCAAGGAGAGATCAATACAGGTAAATGAACACGTGGGTTCGTGGAAGTAAGTAGGTTCACCGGAAGTGAGGCACGCAAAGGAAAGTTCCTCTATTAAGGAGAGCAACATACCAGCAACATTAGTCGACCGGACATCTCCCCAAGCCGGGTCGCGACTGTTAAAGTCCCCAAGGAGGAGAAACGGTCGAGGAAGTTGCAACACCAACTCGCGAAAAGGAGGGTCATGAGGAGGAATATAAATCGAGCAGGCAGTGTACTGGCGATCTAAAAAGAGCCGCACAGCCACAGCCTGCAAGGAAGTGCGAAGAGGCACACCTCGCGATGGTAACGAATGATGCACATAAATCGCCGCACCCCGCCGGCGTGTGTGCTCATCCGGGGTGCAAGGGAAACCAACATAGCCAGAGAGACGAGGGAGTCCCCGCGCAGCCAGGATAGTCTCCTGGAGACAAACACAGGAAGGCCGCTCGCTCTTCAGCAGGGAGGCAAGGTTCTCCCAGTTAGCTAAAAGCCCCCTACAGTTCCAATGCAAAATGGAACTGTAAGGGGAAGTGGCATTATAAGAGGCAGAGAAAACAGAGAAATAGCCACGGACCAAGCTGAGCAGCAAACTCAACGGTCCGCAACCAGGGACGGAATCGGCTTCCCCGACTCACCCCGAACGGGGGGGTAGGGGCCACCGACCCCGCAGCTGCTTCACCCGTAGTAGAACGAGAGGTGGAGAGTGGAACAGGGAGTTCAGAGGGGGGCTCCCCTGGGGGGGGAGACGACGATACGGGCCCAGCCGAAACCCCCGACTCCCCACCAGAGGGGGGCTGGGGAGAACCAGATGTTCGAGGGCTCGTGAGAGGTAGATCCAGGAGAGAGACCCGACCACTCTCAGCAGGAGCCGAAGGGAGAGAGACTCCATGAAGAAGGGCCAGGCTCCTCTCGACCGGGTCCACCATGGGAACAGAGTCAGTAATCGAGGGTGTCATGGGGCGGTGTACCTCAACCGACACCCGGACACTGGTCGGGGAACCGGGAGGTGACGCCTCACCAGCCCTCCGTATGGGGGGCGGGGAGTCCCGAGCTGATCAGGAACGGCGCGCCGCTTCCACTCCGGTGAAGAAGGGGAAGCAGGGCGAGCAGCGGTCATGATCGGGTCTGGAGAACTCCGACCACGGCGACGCTTCCTCCTCCCCTTCGGGGCATCACCTTCCCCACCCGAGAGACGAGTAGGCAAGGATCCAGACCCCAAGGCCGGAGAGGGAGAAGGGGCACTTGTAGGCAGGGAATCAGATGGGATGTCTGAAAGTGAGGCAGAGGAACAAGAAGGGCCCGCCGGCGCCAGGAGGACCACCAACCCCGGAACTTCCAGGGGGGCACCACTCCGGTAGACGCCGGGGTAGCACGGGAGGGGCCCGAGGACCCGCCAGGGCCAAGAGCCGCAGCATAGGACAACCCCCGCCGCGGCTCCCGGTCACGGACCCTATCGCGCGCCTCCCGCGCACTAAGGAATTCGGTAGTCCTTAAGGACCGCACCTCGAATTCAAATTTGAAAACGGGGCAGTCCCGAGAGGAGGAAGGGTGGGCCCCCGAGCAGTTCGAGCACCGCGGGGGCTTCGTGCACGGGGTAGGGTGCGCAGGCCCACCGCAGCGGACACATAGCTTACCCTCACGGCGGCACGCAGAGCTAACATGGCCGAACCGGTTGCAGCCAAAGCAACGAACCGGGTCAGGCACATATGGTCGCACCGAAAACTCACACGACCGGCGATCACCCACGCCCCAGAACACCTGGGCCGGAGGCACAAGGGAGTCAAAGGTCAGGAGCAGACGAGCGGACGGGGTAAGAGCACCATCCCGGCGCGACGAAAAGCGGAAGACCTTCGTTACCCCCTGGGGGCAAGATCCTCCTGCAACTCGCCAACCGGGATTGACAGCAGACGGGAAGCGAAAATGGTGCCCTGACAGCTATTCAATTGCGGATGGGGAGTCACAGAAACTCTGCAACCCAAGACATCCTGCAACTGTAGAAGGGACTCAGTCACCCCCGAAGAACGGGACTTCAAAAGAAGAGACCCATCCTTCAGAGGGCGGATATCATAACGACAGGGAACCCCCACCGTCTTAAGGCGCTGAAACACCCGTTCCGAGTTGCCCGGAAGGGAGCCAGCGGAAGGGCGGAGAACAAGGAACCTGTCCACCGGACAGAAATTGACAGCCGGGACAGGTCCATGTGTAACGGTAACCGGGAGTGGGCGAGAGAACAAGGGCCGCGAAGACCCCGCCCTACGGCCACCACGAGTCCGACGAGCCAGACGCCGCAGAGGACGAGAGGGGGCCATACGGCTTGAAGGTCAATCCAGCGGAGGCAGAGGCCGCTGAACGACCAGAAGTAGTAGTCTTATCCAAATCCAAGGGCGGGCCAGAGTCGTCAACAGGAGGGGATTGAAGTTTAGAAATTGAACCCATAAACAATAGCTTTACAAAAAAGACAGCCTCGGACCCAAGGCAATGCACCATCCGCCGCTGCATCCTTCAAGGCGCAGGCCCAACGTCCCGGGTAGCCCGCCCCCCAACCTGACTGTCGTTTTAAAAACAGCAGATTGGCACTACGGAGATTTGTCCGTTAAGGGCCAAGCAAAGACCCAATCCAGACGCAGCAGCGGTCCGGGCGCCCGTACCGTCCCCAGAGCACGGCTCAGCCACGGAGCGATGCCCCCCGGCGGGTGCACCCGATGACCCCAAGACTGCAAAATACAAACAGAGGGGGGGGGATACTACAATTAACAGAGGCACAAGACCGAGTCAAGACAAAAGAAATTCCGGGAGAGACGGAAAAAAAGGGGGAGCAAAAAGAAAGGAAAGGAAAAAAAAAAACGCAACTAGGTAACTCTTCGCCCACACCCCGCGAGGAGTTGAGGAAACCCCAACAACCCACGAGGTGTACGAGCCCCCTCGGCCCGGCAAGCCGGAGTACCTAATCGAGGGGGTATATATATATATATATATATATATATATATATATATATATATGTGTGTGTGTGTGTGTGTGTGTGTGTATATATATATATAAAGGGTGATCCAGAGAAATGGGACCCAAAAGAAACCCCTGTAACTCTTAAAGTATAAGTCCTTTTATAAAATCATACGCATCATTCGAAAGAGGATAGTTACAAGTTTGTACAGGATTGTACAGGTTTTGACAATACAAGACAATAAGATACAAAACAAAATAAAAGTGTTAGTTAAAACTAACCCTTCAAGATGACTGCATGGACTGTGGAACAGCTGCGTTTCATAACTGAGAATATTATGAGCATGGAAGAAGTGTAGTTTCAGCTCAAAGATCTTTCAAGACAAATTTTCAGATGTCAAAATCACCTTCTAAGAAAGTAATCCGTCGGTGTGTCAGAAATTTTTCCCTAACTGGCAGCATTGGAAAAAGAAAACCAACTGGAAGAGTGCGCACAGCAAGTATAGACGAGATCATTAACAGAACTCATGAAATTGTACAGGATAATCCTAACATAAGCATCAGACGTGCTTCTCAGCTGTTAGGAGTTGGATATGGAACATTGGAACAACACACCGTATATTCAAACAAAATTTAATGCTCTTTCCATATAAAATTCAAACAGTGCAACAACTAAACGATGGAGATTTCGCACGAAGACGACAATTCTGTCAATGGATCCAACAGAAGGTAAATGACACCACCAATTTTCTAGCAACTTTGATTATGTCAGACGAAGCCCATTTTCACTTGAATGGAACTGTAAACAAACAAAATTGTCGTTTCTGGGCAACAGAAAATCCATTGAATATTATCGAAGTCCCGTTGCATAGTCAGCGTGTAACTGTTTGGTGTGGTCTTACTGCATCTCAGATCATAGGGCCGTACTTTTTCGAGGATTCCACCGGAAACACGGTCACTGTAAATGGTGATCGCTAAGAAAAAATGTTGACCGATTTCCTTATTCCTAAATTAAGAGATCTTTGTCTAGAAAACCACTGGTTCCAACAAGACGGAGCTACCTGCCATACCACGAGGAACTGCATGGCAGTTTTGCGTCAAACGTTTCCAGGCGAGTTAATCTCAAGATTTGGAGACGTTGAATGGCCCGCAAGGTCTCCGGATTTTTCTCCTTAGATTATTATCTCTGGGGATATTTAAAGAGTAGGGTCTACAGAAATAACCCAACGACCTTGCAAGAATTGAAGGCCGCCATCACAAATGAGATACAGGCCATACCACCGCACACTCTTGCAAAAGTGATGCAGAACTTACAAGCGAGAACACTGGAATCCTTGGCAACTAATGGAGCACATTGAAAGGAGTCATTTTAAAAAAATAAATATTTCATAATAAACTTGTAACTCTACTCTTTCGAATGATATATAGTTTTTATGAAAGGAATTAAATATTAAGAATATTTGGCTTTTTTTTATGGGTCCCATTTATCTGGACCACCCAGTATATATATATATATATATATATATATATATGTTAAACACAGACCGTGCATGGAACAAGGAACTCTTCTGGGAAAATTAAATCCACTATAGTCCGAATAAGTAATGGTGAATAAAAATACCATAGTTTTTCTTTTTCATGATGCTAGCCCGACGTGGGCACGGTCTGTGTTTAACATATAAGTTTCTCAGGGGACCATTCTGAGTTTGTTGTATATATATATATATATATGATGAATAAAACCACGAAGGAAAGGAAACACAAAAAGGTGCTCAAGCGCTTACGTCTAATGACATCCTCAGGAACACTGAAGTACATAAAAGGTTACGGCCTATATATAGGTTACAGAAAAAAAAAAAAAAAAATAAATAACATACATACACACAAACATACATATTATATATACACATACATATCTACACACATACATATATACTTTGCCTTTTAGAGTCAAGTTTCGATATACTGTATATAAAAATAAAATGAAGATTAAAAGTTAATAAAGTAGCGTACAAGTTTACCAAAGATTTAGCGTCCTACCCTTTTTATCTAAATTTGTTTTGAAGGAATTCAAAACAACAGGATCGAGTTGAAAAAGACCTTTGCTTATGTTGAACTTATTTGAACGTTGGATAATGGCAGACTCAAGAATATTTCTATTGACAATGTTGCTGGAATGAAATAAAACTGAAGCATTATTCCAATCAATACAGTGGGATAACTCTGACAAATGGACAAAAAGAGCACTGGACAAACTGTCCTCTTCTAACGGAATATTGATGCTGTTTTATACGTGTGTGCAAATCCTTTCCCTCTGACCTATGTAAAAGGAATCACATTGTTTACACCCAATTTTATAGATAATGCCTGAATTATTGGTAGGGCTATTTTTTACTATATTTTTCACAATATTGTTTATGAAAATACTACATTAATATCCAAAAGTTTAAGTACATTAGCAATGCCTAAAAAGCCCGTGAAAAATGGAAGTACTAAAATATTTTTTGACAAAGTACGAGTGTTATTATTGACACGATAGAAAGTTCGTTTTGCCTTGTTGAGACAAGATTCCAAACGCAGATGGGTAACACAGATCACTTCAATACCGTTGATTTTTTCCCAATTCGGCATCGATGTATTCCGGACTGGCGATCCTAAGGGCGCGGAGAAACATTGATGAAAAAATGGCCTTCTTAGTGGGGGTGTCATGTCCGAGTAAAAGTGTACGTAGGACAAATTGTTTGTTGTTTTCCGATAGATACTAAACTTAAAAACCTGGACTTTCCCTCTGTACCCGCACATCCAAAAAGGGATTGAATTGTCTTGTTCCACTTCTAAAGTAAACATAATGGAGGGGACTTGATCATTTAACTGAAGGAGGAAGTATCCAGGTCATGATTCATGGGCCAGATACACAAAATATCGTCGACGTACCGCAACCAAGGGATGCCAACCCCCAGGATTCTCGGAATGTAAGTAATTTCGAAAATCCATAAATTGGAGAGGAGGGGCGATAAGGGGTTGCCCATGGCCATCCCAAACACTTGTTGATAATACTCGTTATTGAAAGTGAATTTACAGTCTTTGATGCAAAGCTTAATAAGTTCCAAAACAATGTGTGAAGGTAGTGGCAGGTCATACTTATGTAATCTTTGGGAGAGAAAGTCAAGCATATCATCAATCAGCACTTTTGTAAACAATGAACAAACGTCAAACTGATCAACTATCGTTAGTTTCAGTACGTGCATTATTCAATTTTTCAGTAAGATCCATGGAATTTTTTACATGTGAATCAGAGATAGTTCCGAGAATGGGGACAAGACTTTGACAAGCCATTTGGAGAGTTTATAAGTAATAGAGGCCCACCGAGCTAATAATAGGGCGCATAGGGTTGCCAGGTTTGTGGGTTTTAAATAGAACCGTAAAGGTAGGGCAGAGAAGGTGAGTGGACATGAAAAGCGGAATTAAGTCCTTATGATCTTTGAGAATGCGTTTCAAGCCACTATTAAATGATTTGATGCGTCATCTGCGGGTTCTTCCTAAGTTGCTGTATGTGGCGGGGTCCTGGTAGGACGCTAAATCTTTGGTAAACTTGTAGGCTACTTTATTAACTTTTAATCTTCATTTTATTTTTATATATCGAACTTGACTCTAAAAGGCAAGTGTTAAAAACCCGGGTAGATTTCCAGTATAAATTTGATTTTTAATTCATTTGATCTGTGCTAAAAATCGATATTTTTCCTACAAATCTGTATGCCTCTTTGTTAATCTCTAATCTTTAATTTTTATTTTTTTTTTAATTCTCCGTGTATTGCATATATATATATATAGATATATATATATATATATATATATATATTATATATATATAATATGTATATTATATA
>JAJOZX010000801.1:655000-660000 GCA_023014485.1 Bathynomus jamesi
TTTCAATTTTCTTTGCAGCTAATCAACCAACGACGTTCATCTTGTGGTAAGGTAAACTCTTACTCAGTAGTTGAGAATTTTTTTGAGTCTACATTTGAAGTTTTGCTCCGTTTTCTTCTGCTACCATGCTGACTCTAGAGCAGAGGTGTAAAATCGCTGCATGGCAGGTGGTTTTTCAATCTGTGGTCGAAGTGCAGCGACGATTCCGGGCAGTCTACGGACAGCATTATGCACCGGCTAGGAACACCATCGTCGCCACCCACCGGAAGTTTATGGAGACCGGATCCGTAAAGGACAAACCACGATCAGGAAGACCTCGAAGTGGGCGGAGTGAGGAGAATGTCGAAACTGTCCGTGAGGCGTTTACTCAGAGTTAAGGAAAGTCCATTCGGCGAGCTGCTGCGGAACTGAACATCAGCGCGACATCTATCCAACGGATTTTGCGGCGTGGTCTCAAGCTGTATCTGTACAAGATCCAGGTGGTTCAGAAGCTGGAACCTCAAGACTACGATTGCCGGGTGGAGATGTGTGAGACACTGCTGCATCACTACGAAAGAGACCCATCGATCCTGGAGCACATGTGTTTCAGCGACGAAGCTCTCTTTCACCTTTCTGGTCGCGTCAATCGGCACAACACCCGCATCTGGGGAACTCACAATCCTGCGGAGATCCGTGAACATGAAAGGGACACGCCGAAATTGGTCGTCTGGTGTGCCATCTCCTCAGTTGGGCTGATTGGTCCGTTCTTCTTCCGGGATCAAGATGGAAATTCCATGAACGTCAACGGAGACAATTACCTTCGTATGCTTCAGGAGTTCTGCATCCCCCAACTGTCAGCTGTAGCTGACATGCAAGAAGTCATTTTCCAGCAAGACGGTGCCCCTGCTCATTAATCGCGTGAGGTTCGCTCATTTCTGAATAAGCAGTTCCCGGATCGGTGGATTGGTCGCCGTGGTCCCATCGAATGGGCTGCTCGCTCGCCTGATCTTACCCCATGCGACTTCTTTTTGTGGGGCTACATTAAGAGCAAAGTGTACGCCACCAAGCCGCGAGTCCTCCCCACACTAGAAGAACGGATCAGGAATGCGTGTGCTTCTGTTACTCCCGAAATGTTGTCCAATGTCGGCCAAGAATGCGTAAAACGGTGGCTCGCTTGTTTCGAAAAAGACGGTGCCCACGTTGAGGTGTACCAGTGACTTTCCAGTAGACTTATGAAGCCAAGTTTGATGCCACCAAAATTCTCATGAATCGTAGACTCAGCAACCAAGTTGTCATTTGGTTCCTCTTGTAAGGGCTATTTTAATAAAATTTTAAAAATAATGAGGGACTTTTGAAACACCCTGTATATACATATATACATATATATATATATACATACACATATATATATATACACATATATATATACACATACACATATATATATAATATATATATATATATATATACACACACACAATATATATATATATATATATATATATATATAATATATATATATATATATATATAATATATATGTGTTTTTTGTTTTTTAACTAATTAAAAGCATGGCACCCCCGTCAAGTACTTGCAGTCGCTGTGAAGGGAAATTTTCCGCTTACACGTTTGCAATGGCTAATAATAATGAACAATTAGTTTGCAGGTGGTGCTCAAGCATGGAAGTCCTGAGGAACGAATTAGACCGTGAGGGAGGCCAGGGTGAGGCTTCAAGAAAGCGTGATGCTTCTGACGGCAAAATTGGATTCCCTTGAGACTCCAGTTACGACCCCTCCTGCCTCAGTTTCTACTAATAATATAAATAGTATTAATAGCCCTCTCTCTTCCCCTAGTTCCCAACCTTTCGTTCGAGTGCGAAATGGAGCCCCATTGCGAAAAGCAAAGACTTGTCTACCAGTAATAACAAGCAATAAGTTTTCTGTTTTAGGTTTCGAAGATGCTGATGAACCGGAAATACGACTCGTTGGCGATTCCATTGTTCGAGGGCAGCTCGAGGAATTCTGTGGGAGAAACCCTCGTCGTAGGAGCCGTTACTGCTACCCTGGTGCAAGGGTGGAGGATATAACTAATAGTGTTGACCATTTTACAGACGGTACCGCCGAGGACACAACGTATGTTATTCATGTCCGTACTAATAACGTTTTAAATTCTAGATCGGAAGAACTGTTGGCTAGGTACAGGGACTTAATAGAGCGACTAAAGTTGAAAACTAATAAGATTGTCTTAACAGGTATACTTCCTCGAATTATCCAACGTAACGATTTCTACAGCAAGGCGACCTATATAAACAATAACCTAAAGTCACTTTGCCAACAGGAAGGAGTGCATTATGCGAATTTTTGGAACAGTTTCTACGGCAGGAGGGACTTGTTCCTCGAAGATGGACTTCATCTTAATGACGTAGGAGCTGCGCGTTTAGGAAGACTATTTCATAATACTGTCTCTTCTTTTCAGGCTGCCGTAACTCGAACGGTCCCAGCGTAAATTCTACAAATTTCCCCTGCGCTCGCGAAGGTGTCGTAATTACAAACAATTTGAAGGTACTATCCTTAAATGCTCGTAGCCTACGAAATAAAATAAATGATTTTTTTTCTTTAATGGCTTGTAAAGACTATGATTTAATTGCGATAAACGAATCGTGGCTTAGCAGTGAAACACGTGACTTTGTAGGGGAGTATCAAATTAAAGGTTATAGACTTTTTGTTAAAAACAGAATAGGTAGGCGAGGAGGCGGTGTTATGTTGTATATCAAAGATAATATTGCGAACGTTATAGAAGTAAAGCACTCAATTCCAGAACCGATAGATGCGACTATAGCAGAACTTAAATTAAACGACTTCAAACTTCTTGTTGCGGTTATATATAGGCCCCCTAATCAAACAGCTGATACGGACGAAGCGTTATATCGTGAACTAAAGAGAATAATCGGTAGCGAGCAGGCTTTAGTTATGGGTGACTTTAATTGCGCCAACGTGAATTACGATACAATGCAGGGAGACGCGGAAGGTAATCGTTTAGTTAATTTTCTCGAGGATAGGATTTCTTATTCAAAAGGTTGGGGAAGCTACGAGGTTGGACAGTATTTTAGATTTAGTAATAACTACGGATGATAGGCTAATTACTGATCTTCAAGTAATAGAACCGTTAAGCAATAGCGATCACAATATGGTAGAGGTTGTCCTCTCAGTAAGTCACTCGAAACCAACTAACTCGACTAAAATTCCTAACTTCCAGCACGCAGACTTTTGTAAATTTCGAGGTAAATTGTCACACGTCAATTGGGAAAACGTGATGGGGAACTCCAACGCAAAACTAATGTGGGAATCGTTCGAAACAGTATTTAGGACTATAAATGAGGAATGTGTACCGTACAAAATTAAGCGTACGAAAGTAAACAACAAGCCCTTGTGGTTTACTTCTAGAGTACGAGACATTATAAAGAGTAGAGACAGAGCTTATAGGCAACATAAGTGCGATAAAAACAATTTGTTGTTCCGAAACAACTACATATCTCTGAGGCGTGAAGCGAAAAGTGTAATAAAAAAGTCCAAGCGCGAATTTGAAATCTCCATAGCTCGTGACGGTAAAGAAAACCCCAAGCGATTCTTTCAATACGTCAATAATAGAAATCCAGTAAAAATGTCTTGGGTCCATTGAAAAATGTAAAGGGAGATCTAGTTTCTGAAAACAAGGAAATGGCTACCTTGCTAAACGAATTTTTTGTCAGTTTTTACTATAGAAGATGTAACGAATATCCCTACGGTCATAGACATAATAACTTTTGATAATGGTAATATTTTGGATAATATTGTCGTTCGTGAAGGGGAGGTAATGCGCTATATTGATAAAATGAAAACGCGTAAATCATTGGGACCAGATTCCATATATCCCATACAACTAAAAGAATTAAAAGATAGCATTGTTGTGCCGCTAACAAAGATTTTTAATGCGTCTATTTCTGAGGGGTGCGTACCAGATAATTTCAAGTTAGCAAACGTAACACCTCTCTTTAAGAAAGGCGATAAAGGTGCGGCGGGAAATTATAGGCCAATCAGTTTAACGTCTGTTGTAGGTAAGCTACTGGAATCAATAATTAGGGATCGTATAGTCGAACACTTAGAATTCCATAAGCTAGTTAGAAATACGCAGCACGGATTTATGCGAAACAAATCTTGCTTAACTAATCTTTTAGAATTTTTCCAAAGCGTGGTTGACGTTTACGATAGACATCGGGCGGTTGATGTAGTGTATTTAGATTTTCAAAAAGCGTTTGACACCGTGCCGCACAAAAGACTCATTGAAAAAACTAAGGCTCATGGAATCAGGGGTGTAGTAATAAATTGGCTAGAAGAGTGGTTGCGAGGTAGGAAACAGAGGGTGGTCGTTGATGGAGCGGAGTCGTGTTGGGCTAATGTAGCGAGTGGCGTTCCTCAGGGTTCTGTATTGGGCCCCTTGCTTTTTCTTATATATATTAACGATTTAGATGTCGGCCTAGTCAGTACAGTTTCAAAGTTTGCGGATGACACGAAGCTGGGTGGTAGGGCGATTAATGACGAAGATAGAGGTAAAATTCAGGAAGATCTGAATAAAATCGTTGATTGGTCAGTCACATGGCAAATGAGATTTAACGTGGATAAGTGCAAAATTTTGCGTAACGGTAATTTTGCGTATAGTATGTCAGGGAAAGATTTAACAAGCGTAGAGCAGGAAAAAGATTTAGAAGTTATAGTCACTAGTGATTTAAAAGTAGCGAAACAAAGTACAGCAGCGGTCAATAAGGCGAACAAAGTGTTAGGTTTTATAGCTCGAAATTTTGAGTACAAATCGCGCGATATTATAGTTCCACTTCATAAATCATTAGTTAGACCCCATTTGGAGTACGCGGTCCAGTTTTGGAATCCGCATATGCGCAAAGATATAGACAAAATCGAAAGAGTTCAAAGACGAGCAACTAAGATGATTCCGTCGCTTAGGTCAAAGTCGTACGAGGATAGGCTTAA
>JAJOZX010000801.1:665000-670000 GCA_023014485.1 Bathynomus jamesi
ACACATATATATATATATATATAAACACATATATATATATAAACACATATATATATATTTACACATGTATACATATATATTATATATATATAATACACACACATATATATATATATATATATACACACTCATAATATATATATATACACATATATATATATGATGAATAAAACCACGAAGGAAAGGAAACACAAAATGGTGCTCAAGCGCTTTCGTCTAATGACATCCGGTAATCGGAAGGCCCTGGGTTCGATTCCCGGACGGTTCACCTCATTTTTCATTTATTCGTTATTTCTCTTCGTCGTGTGCAGAACGCTCCTCTATACTTACGTCGTTTCTATACATATATATATATATATACATACATATATATATAATATATATATATATATTATATACACACACACATATATATATACACACATATATTTATATATATACATTAGTGATGTAGGTCACATCCGCATCCGCATCCGCGGAACATCCGCACATTTTCTCGGATCCGCATCCGCATCCGCACTATGGACTGCGGATGTCGTGCGGATGTGGACCGTTGAGATAAAACGTCATTAATAAGCGGAAATTATCAAATTCTACTATATTAATAGAACTAGTTCATTGTGCTCAAAAGTGATGCAAGCGACAAGACGAGAGGCTGTTCTTGTATGAAGTTACTCTCTTGCAACCTACTTAGATCCACGTTACAAAGCTAAGTTATTTTTACCTAGTACATTAGAACGAGTTAAATCATCACTGGCAAAGCAGTTGAGAGCTTCAATCTCTTGAATCTGTCGCTTCGCCACCCACCAAAAGAATAAAAGTTTCAGTGACTGAACCAAACCTTCAACAAGCAAATCTATCACAGAATCTGTCTCTCAGTTTCTTGAGTCAAGCAGCAATGACGAGACCTACGCGATGTCAAAAGATGTAGTAAAAATGATCGAGATCTATCACCAAGATAAACGCCTGGCTGCATGTGACAATCCTATTAGTTGGTGGAAAAATACGCAGAATATCTATCCATACTCGAGTAAACTTGCAAGGAAACATTTAGCCTGTCCTCCAACAAACGTACCAAGCGAGAGATTATTTAGCAGTGCTGGATTAATATATGATGAAAAGAGAAACAGACTGGCAGCAGAAAAGGCAGAAAAATTAATGTTCCTTAAGCATAACCTTCCTATAATTAAGTTTGAACATTAAACGATGAACATCTTAGTTTACTTTATTTTAATTACTCATTTTTAAATATGCCAATAAAACTTTAAACTTAATATAAATAGTTATCAAGCAAATTAAAGATCTCTTTCTATAAGGGTGGAGGTTGGGGAAAGAGGTCGATGGGGTGCATTTGAATTGGGTTCACGTCCCGCATCCTGGTAACACAATTATGGTTTCTAATTGTGGCTGAAACTCAACAAAATAAACGAATTATATTTGCAGACGAATTCACTAATTGATTTCTATATTAGTTAGATGCTTGATATTATTTTATATGTTCAGAGAAAAGTACAGCAATTATTGTACAATTAATCAATTATACTACATTATAGCTACAGCTCTCTCTATATAATAACTTATTATATACGTTAAACACAACAAATCTCGAAAATATCCTAAAAAATAACGAAAATGTAGACATCCGCATCCGCATCCGCGGATGTTGAAATCAAACATCCTCATCCGCATCCGCGGATGTGAAAAAAATGACATCCGCGACATCAATAATATATATATATATATATATAGATATATATATATATACACACACATATATATATAACACACATATATATACACACACATATATATATACACACACTATATATACACAAACACACATATATATATCACATATATATACACACATAATACACATATATATATACACACACACATATATATATATACACACACACATATATATATATATATATATATATATATTATATATATAGGGGTGTAGTAATAAATTGGCTAGAAGAGTGGTTGCGAGGCAGGAAACAGAGGGTGGTCGTTGATGGAGCGGAGTCATGCTGGGCTAATGTAGCGAGTGGCGTTCCTCAGGGTTCTCTATTGGGCCCCTTGCTTTTTCTTATATATATTAACGATTTAGATGTCGGCCTAGTCTGTACAGTTTCAAAGTTTGCGGATGACACGAAGCTGGGTGGTAGGGCGATTAATGACGAAGTCGAAGATAGAGGTAAAATTCAGGAAGATCTGAATAAAATCGTTGATTGGTCAGTCACATGGCAAATGAGATTTAACGTTGATAAGTGCAAAATTTTGCATATAGGTTCGCGTAACGGTAAATTTGCGTATAGTATGTCAGGGAAAGATTTAACAAGCGTAGAGCAGGAAAAAGATTTAGGAGTTATAGTCACTGGTGATTTAAAAGTAGCGAAACAAAGTACAGCAGCGGTCAATAAGGCGAACAAAGTGTTAGGTTTTATAGCTCGAAATTTTGAGTACAAATCGCGCGATATTATAGTTCCACTTATAAAATCATTAGTTAGACCATTTGGAGTACGCGGTCCAATTTTGGAATCCGTATATGCGCAAAGATATAGACAAAATCGAAAGAGTTCAAAGACGAGCAACTAAGATGATTCCGTCGCTTAGGTCAAAGTCGTACGAGGATAGGCTTAAGGATTAAAAATTGACAACACTCGAGACAGGAGGTTAAGGGGGTGATCTAATCCAGGTTTTCAAATTATGAATGGGTTCGATAACGTAGATAGAGATAGCTTTTTCGAAATATCTCAATATAATAGGACTAGAAATAACGGGTGTAAGTTGACAAGTAGAAGGTTCGAGACAGCAGTTGCGAAAAAACTTTTTTACGCATAGAATAGTAAATAGCTGGAATAGTTTGCCGGTAGAAGTAATTAGTAGCACGTCTATAAACATGTTTAAAATCGATTAGACGCATATGTTGATAGAAAGGGTATAGTTTAAGGTAGTAAAATTAAGGCTTTCTGGGGATAGATCCCACAGCTTAACACAAGTGTTGTGGGATATAGGGAGGCAGCGTCTTGTGGTAGGGAGGGGATACTCTCTGTCCTTACACCCCCATTTAGAGATATTCCTCTGTCGAGCGGTGCCCCCCATATCTGTGAGGTATTGAAAAACTCATGATCTTCACTTGCCCCACAAACACCTTTAAATGGGAGACCCAAAATGGGTGCACACACATTTCTACATTACTGTACAGTCTTTACAGCCACACCTACTCTTTTTCTCGTAAGTGTATATATTGTAATGTATATGATTGTAAATTTTGAGTTGGTCCGCTATCGATATGGACCGTGACTTGATGGATACCGTAATGAAATTGACTGGATTCTTTGGATCCGATATATTTGCATGTCCTTTATAAGATATAGAGTGTAACATATTTGTGGATAGTAGTCTATTATGACTTGATCCTCTGGATCAGAGATTCTATCTTTAATTTTAAATCGATAATTAATTAGTTTTAAATTGATAATTATTTAGTTTCGTAAAAATTGGTCGTTGCCAATTTACCGGCAGTTTTACATAAATTTCTTATGTTCTTGTGGTTCGGAACCCACGTAAAATGTAGGTCCCCTCCGCCACCACGGAGGACATACACAATACACGAACACAGTTAGGTAGACCAGCCATGAGTGGATCCTAGGTCTTGTTGGTCTGAAACATTATAACATTATAACATTATAACATTATATATATATACATATACACATATACACACACACACACATATATATATATATATATATATATATATATATACATATATATATATACACACAGTGGTGTAGTGCTGTGGGAACGCGTGGGAACGGCGTTCCCTTACTTTTTTTGGTAGCCGGAACGGTGTTCCCTCACTATTTCAAATAAATCCGAACTTACAAATCTCTAACGTCATGAAATTTTAATTCCCACTCCTAGAAGAAATATGAGAAAGAATCATTAACTGTTTCATTTCTTTTTACCTCGACTGAGGCGATGCTAGCCTATAAAGATCTGATGAAACAGTCACCACGGCGTACCAGTTGTTAACTTTTTTTTAGTTAATCATTCCAGTTGTTAGGTATTTTTATTGATCGTACTGGATGTCGTGTATCTAATGACACTGGAAATACTGCATCTTCAACCTTGGAATATATTCTAATATCCAGTGCATATGACCTCAAAATATCCCTGAAATTGGTCAGATTTCAAACGATTTCCCGGGGGGCTTACAGTGCCCCCGGACCCCCCGCTGTATGGGCTCGCCGCGCTCGCCATTGTCCCCCCCCGCATCTGAGTAACACTTTCAAAATGCGTTCCCTCACTTCTTTATTTAGCACTACACCACTGTATATATATATATATATGATAAATAAAACCACGAAGGAAAGGAAACACAATGGTGTTCAAGCGCTTTCGTCTAATGACATCCTCAGGAACACTGAAGTACATAAAGGGTTACAGCCTATATATAGGTTACAGAAAAAAAACTATATAGAGGGTGTCTCAAAAGTCACTATCTATTTTGAAAAATAATGGGAATTACGAAAAACTGGTTTAAGACATGAAAAATATATTTATTTCAAAGTAAGTGCCACAAAGAATTAGTGCTATTTATTTATCTGTCTCCACATGGCGACCATCAGTGTCTCTACAGAGCTCAAAGCGATAAGTTGTTTCCCGGAACACACTTTCCAGCATTTGAGGTGTTATTTTCTGAACTGCATCGGTAATACGATTTCGAAGTTCGGCTACATCACTAATTCTTCTACCAGTGTACACCTTAGACTTAATGAAACCCCAGGCGAAAAAATCTAATGGTGTTAAATCGGGTGAACGTGCTGCCCATGGTTGTGTTCCTCCACGACCAATCCAGCGACCGGGGAAGCGTCTGTCAAGATAATCACGTACAATTATTGCATAATGGCACGGTGCTCCATCCTGCTGAAAAACTACTGTGTCAAGAATGCCATCTGTAAGAAGTTGAGGTTCGAGGAATTGTT
>JAJOZX010000801.1:680000-682500 GCA_023014485.1 Bathynomus jamesi
CATATATATATATACAATATATACATATATATACATATATATACATAGTTATATATACATACATATATATACATATACATATATATACATACATATACTATATACATATATATATACACATATAACACACACACATATATATACATATTATTATATATACATATAATATATATACAATATATAGTATACATATATACATATGTCCACTTTGGATAAAAATTTTAATTGTAGCTTTCTACTTTTGTTTGTGTCATAACCTTACGATCTACCATTTCTATGGTTTAGTCGTATCCATTATCCATTTTCCATTTGTTATAGAAGTTATTATAATTAATTATGATTGTCTTGCATCTCACCCTCGACCCTAGATTATGCATACACATTGCATATAACAGGATTGGAACCCTTAGTTGTACTTCTTAGTCATTACTACCCACTCTTTGTCTCTAATTCATCTTTTCTAATAATGACTTATACACTATGACGTCATAAAATAACTTTTCTCTTTACGTTTCCCATACCTTGTACACTGAATCATGTGCTTAGTATTTGGACATCTTCCGTATTCAATGTATGGTAAATTCTTAATAATAATGTTGTGGTGTTATGTAGTATAAATATTTATTATTCAACCATATTCATCTATACGTCATTAATTTCTCTTGATCATTATCCTATATAAATTTTATTAAATATTCATTTTTACTCGTGTCAATCTATGAAACGCAAAACTTCATGCATTCGTTCGAAAACGCATAAATACGTTCTCGTATTATTTTTTTAATTTTTATTTTTAATTATATCACCTCCCGCATTGAACTCGAAAATGCTTAGTTAAGTTATCAATCCGCTAACTATTGCAAAATTGAACGCTTCAAGATAAAATATCTCCTTTCGCTCTGATTCGAATTTATAACATTATCATGCGTTATGTTATATTATGTGTGTCATGTCTCATGTACTTGTGTTGTACTAATAACCATATATAATAACCATATATAAATATATAAAAACACTGTAAGAATGGTAAACAACGTAATGTACTTCAATGAAACTGTAATTAAATGTAATGATTTAATATATAATGTAAGAATGTACTTTAATAGAACTGTAATGGACAATCATAAGCGAATGTGAAGTAATCCATAATTGTAATCGTAATTGTAATGAACCAAAATTAATACGTACTCAGTCATGTACTCAAATTGTACTTATGTACTACTATGAAATTATATCGCCTTCATAAATGTAGACGGCGAAAAATACAAATTAGTTTTTTATTTTTTATTTGGAATCTTTCAAACATCTGATCATGTGTTTAAAAGGGGGGAACTTAACCTTCAACTGCCGTCCCCCAACATTTAGGTTTATATTATACATGTATTTGTAAAATGAATGGCACTTCATTACGGCACTTCATTACGAGACTCTGTTTTGGTCACTGTTAGCAGCCTCGCTGCGAGGAGGGGGCAAAGGCCCCTTGCCTCCTTAACTTTTTAGATTCCGGCCTGAGCCATGGTCGAAAGAGGTCGAACCTCTACCCCTGTAAAATTCAGACCACTACCTGTACATTTTTAGAAGTAAACTACAGTAAGAGAAACTTTTTATTTTCCCCTTCGAGCCGTGCTCTCTTCAGAAGAACTTAGTTAAGTCGATAAGTTATAAAAGAAAAGTCGATAATTTTAGTATCAGAGAAAGTATCAGAGCATTATAAAAAGAGAAGAATTAACAAAATTGGCGACCCTATAGCCAGGATAAACATTTGGCGACCCTACTACCGAGATTAGAAGAATATTTTAAGAAGCATAATAGTCTGGCTAGTCTGTAGCCAAGAGTTTAACAGAGTGGCGACCCACCATTTGACAGGCGGAAAAGAATTAGAATGTTATAGAAGAAATATCCGTTGCTGCCTCCTAACTAGAACCCCTGTCGATCCGAACCACCCAGAGCCATAGACGGAGGGGTTAACATATATACACACACATATACAGTATATACACACATATATATACATATATATAACACACACATATATATACACACACACATATATATATACATATATACACATATATATATATACATATATATATACACATATATATACACACATATATATATATATACACATATATATACACACACATATATACACATACATATATATACATACGTATATACACATACATATATATATATATATAATAAATATAATATATATATACACACACATATATATATATACACATATTATACATATACTATATATATATATATACATATATATACACATATATATATACAATATTATCATATATACATATATCTATATATATACATAATATATATACATATATATATACATACATATATATATATATACACACATATATATATACCATCTCTATATATATACTATATATATATATATATATAATATATAATATATATATACATATACATGAGGGTGGATCGATTTTACATTTTTTTCGATTTCCAT
>JAJOZX010000801.1:687500-690000 GCA_023014485.1 Bathynomus jamesi
TATCATCAATCGGCACTTTTGTAAACAATGAACAAACGTCAAAACTGATCAATCTATCGTTAGTTTCAGTACGTGCATTATTCAATTTTTCAGTAAGATCCATGGAATTTTTTACATGTGAATCAGACATAGTTCCGAGAATGGGGGACGACTTTGACAAGCCATTTGGAGAGTTTATAAGTAATAGAGCCCACCGAGCTAATAATAGGGCGCATAGGGTTGCCAGGTTTGTGGGTTTTACTAAGACCGTAAAGGTAGGGCAGAGAAGGTGAAGTGGACATGAAAAGCGGAATTAAGTCCTTATGATCTTTGAGAATGCGTTTCAAGCCACTATTAAATGATTTGATGACGTCATCCTGCGGGTTCTTCCTAAGTTTGCTGTATGTGCGGGGTCCTGGAGAAGCTCGTTCATCTTTCCGATGTAGTCCACTTTGTCCATAATAACTATGGTGTTAGCCTTGTCTGCTTTAGTAATATGGAGCTCCCCATCTTTTTTTAATTGTGAGAGGCCATTGCGAAAACGTTTAGGAAAGTTATCTTCGTAATTACCATTCGCCGCACTATAAACGAGGCCTTTAACTATGTTAAACAAATACTGAGGGAGATTACACTGTTTTTCAAAACACGCGAGACTGTAACAAATTTGTAAAGCCGAAGGTTTTTTAACAATAAAAAATGACATACCATATCCAAGGGCACTTTTTGCATCGTCACTGATGTTTTTCGAAGAAAGGTTCAAAACACACTTTGAGCTTGCTTTTTTACTCCACTGACTATTTCGAATGAGACTTTTAATTTTCCGATCCAAAATGTTACGAAGTGAAGTAGTTCTCCGACGCAACTCGTTGTAAATTTCATCAAACAAAGGTTGGATCCACGGTTGGGGAATAACGGTTACAAAATTATGTTTGGCGATGTTTAAATTTTTGAAGGCGGACCACTCATTTTGTCTGGTGACTTCAATATGTTTCTTTAAAATTAATCTGCTGAAGTTGTTGAACGGATGGTCGTCAATTTGTCTGAGGCGAATCGGAAGCAGGGATTTGGGAAGAACTTGCTCCTCTAGACAATTAGTAAGAAACTTTCGTCGGATACGAATTACATGCCCCTTCATTAATGAAAAAGAAAACACGGACACAAACGGAGACAAGAGAGGGAACAGCAAGCTGAAGGAACGCGTGGTGTTCATTATATGAAAATTATTTCACGAAAGTAACACGTGAAAAATATTTATGATGAATAAAACCACGAAGGAAAGGAAACACAAAAAGGTGCTCAAGCGCTTTCGACTAATGACATCCTCAGGAACACTGAAGTACATAAAACGTTACGGCCTATATATAGGTTACAGAAAGAAAAAAAGATGGGGAGCTCCATATTACTAAAGCAGACAAGGCTAACACCATAGTTATTATGGACAAAGTGGACTACATCGGAAAGATGAACGAGCTTCTCCAGGACCCCGCTACATACAGCAAACTTAGGAAGAACCCGCAGGATGACGTCATCAAATCATTTAATAGTGGCTTGAAACGCATTCTCAAAGATCATAAGGACTTAATTCCGCTTTTCATGTCCACTTCACCTTCTCTGCCCTACCTTTACGGTCTTAGTAAAACCCACAAACCTGGCAACCCTATGCGCCCTATTATTAGCTCGGTGGGCTCTATTACTTATAAACTCTCCAAATGGCTTGTCAAAGTCGTCCCCCATTCTCGGAACTATGTCTGATTCACATGTAAAAAATTCCATGGATCTTACTGAAAAATTGAATAATGCACGTACTGAAACTAACGATAGATTGATCAGTTTTGACGTTTGTTCATTGTTTACAAAAGTGCCGATTGATGATATGCTTGACTTTCTCTCCCAAGAATTACATAAGTATGACCTGCCACTACCTTCACACATTGTTTTGGAACTTATTAAGCTTTGCATCAAAGACTGTAAATTCACTTTCAATAACGAGTATTATCAACAAGTGTTTGGGATGGCCATGGGCAACCCCTTATCGCCCCTCCTCTCCAATATTTATATGGAGTTTTTCGAAATTACTTACATTCCGAGAATCCTGGGGGTTGGCATCCCTTGGTTGCGGTACGTCGACGATATTTTGTGTATCTGGCCCATGAATCATGACCTGGATAACTTCCTCCTTCAGTTAAATGATCAAGTCCCCTCCATTAAGTTTACTTTAGAAGTGGAACAAGACAATTCAATCCCATTTTTGGATGTGCGGGTACATAGGGAAAGTCCAGGTTTTAAGTTTAGTATCTATCGGAAAACAACAAACAATTTGTCCTACGTACACTTTTACTCGGGACATGACACCCCCACTAAGAAGGCCATTTTTTCATCAATGTTTCTCCGCGCCCTTAGGATCGCCAGTCCGGAATACATCGATGCCGAATTGGAAAAAATCAACGGTATTGGAAGTGATCTGTGTTATCCATCTGCGTTTATGGAATCTTGTCTCAACAAGGCAAAACGAACTTTCTAT
>JAJOZX010000801.1:697500-700000 GCA_023014485.1 Bathynomus jamesi
CATGAGTCCTTTCAGGTATGCAACTTTGTTCGTGGACTGGTTTGATTTAAGGCCCTGTATGTTGGCTAGGATTATTTTTATTTTTTTCTTTCTTTTTCGCATACAGGTGGTTCCGCTTTGTTTTCCGATGGGGTGCCGGTTTCGTTGCCTTGTGGTCCTCCGAGAATTTACCTCTTTTTATCTTTGTCGGTACCTGTTGTCCCGATAACGCATGAAGTGTCTTTGTTCGTACCTTCTGTCCGGCTCTCGGATTTCTATATTTATATTTGTCAGCTGGTTTTGTAATTGCTGGAGAGTATTTAGCAGCTGAAATGTGTTGGCTGCGTCTAAAAAATTCCACTCTTCTTTGATGTTCGTTTTTTCTGTTCCCTCGTTGCGTTCCTTTGAGGGTGGTGGTATCGGCATTTTTTTTCGTATTTGCAACTCCCATATCTTTCATAAGTGTTGCAGACCGTAAGATGGTGGAACATGCATTTCTTATCAAACTTGCATATCCACTTGTGTAATGCATTTTGCATAATGTGGGATGTGCATATATGCATTGCCCATCCCGATATCTGCAGTTTCCTTTCGCGTAGTATTTGCATACGATATTTTCTACGCTTCTGCTTTCTTTCTTATTATTTTACCAAGTTCTTAGTTTTGGCATTATCATTATTTTTCTTTGGCTGTTTATTTTCTACGTTTTTAGTTATTATCTTTTTATCATTTCGCTCGTTGGACCGTTTGTCTACTTCGCCACTTTTACTTATTTCTTTCCTTTCATCTATGTCTTCCTTCCGTATTATATTGTTTATATCGTTATTTGTTATTAAATTGTTGTTCGTTATTATGCTGTTAATCGTTATTTCGTCTCTCTCTCATCCACCCTGTTTTTCGTTGGGACCATTTCGGACACATGCGTCCCCATTATTTCATTCTTTTTTGTAACTTTCGAGTCTGCTATCTCCATTTCTTTAAAGACCGCGAAAGAATTTACGGTCTGTGTACATGCGCCACATAGAAATTTGATCCCCACGACTTGTTTCGCGTTCGAGACAAGAGTTATTTCCCGATCATTCCAATTCATGCAGTTAAAGTCGTTTAATCGTTGGCAGAAATCACACCTAATCGCTAGGCTTCCGTTATATATATATATAGATATATATATTATATTTATATATATATATAATATACACACGCATATTATAATATGTACACACACACACCATATATATATATATATATATATATACATATATTATATATATATATATATATAGTGGACCTAGTTTTAGTCGTTTAAGGTGATAATGATTTAATTGTATGCAACGATTGATTAAGGCAATGACTGACTGATTTATAATGATAGGCTGGGTTAATAATTTATGATGTAATACAGTATCACCGATTGGAATGAATGGTTATTTGATTAGGTCCACCATACTATTGGAAGTGACCGAAATGGCAGCGAGAGTCACCAGCTTGATTTACGCTCAAGCAAATTAATGTTAAGGTTATGAAAGACACCTTATGGGTTTTGTAGTTTATTATGAAAATAAATCCGTTATTTTATTCACTGTGATATAACAAAGAATTGACAGTAATTAATTGGTAGTTTTACGTTGTGCTTATGACATGGACTTAGCTAATAGGATGAAATGTTAATAGTTAATTTACACGCAATAAGTACTGTACTCATCGATGGTATGTAAATGGCATGCGACATGGAAGAGTGAATAGGCCTAGTAAATGATATAAAGAATGCACGTGCGTCTGGTACATTGAATGGAAAAACATGACACTGATTAAGTAGGCTAAATGATTGCATGGATGCACATAGAATAATTGATGTGGCCTAATAATAATGGATTGAAATGCTTACACAAAATATCATTTATATATAAGAACATTATGTGATGTTAAATGATTACGTCAAGAGAATATTTAGTTAACACACAAAATATATGACTTGAACATAATAACGGATGATACGCGGAATAACGGTATTGAAATGACACTTGAATTGGATGACAGGCATACTGCGTTCTTTCACGAGAGTCAGTTGGAACGCGGAAATACACACTTTGGGAGTATAGCCTACCGTTCGGCGGTAGGCTAATGTAGGCTTCACAAGAGTACTTAGAATAGGAGGTACTTATCTTATGGTGACGTAACCTTTGTTGAAGGCGGGTTGAAGACGAACCTATTACGCAGATTCTAGTTGTCGTTGTCCGTTAAGCCTCTTGAGATGATGAATGTAGGCTTAGTTCGGAAGCCTGAGGTGATGTTACTTCTCGAGGTACAGGCTGGCCTTATGAGGTGCAGGCGTAGGCCTGGGATGCTGAATATATCTCTCGAGGAAGGTGGAGAAACTTGAAGGCCGACCCGGCAAACCGCAGGACTGAAGTGATTCCGGTTGGGCCTCGAAGGATTGCTTCTGCAGGTGGTCTGTAGATCTTACTTGATGATAACTGTAGGCTTGAAGAAAGTAGCGGCCACGGCCACTCGGCCAGGGGGC
>JAJOZX010000801.1:702500-710000 GCA_023014485.1 Bathynomus jamesi
ATCCCTTGGTTGCGGTACGTCGACGATATTTTGTGTATCTGGCCCATGAATCGTGACCTGGATAACTTCCTCCTTCAGTTAAATGATCAAGTCCCCTCCATTAAGTTTACTTTAGAAGTGGAACAAGACAATTCAATCCCATTTTTGGATGTGCGGGTACATAGGGAAAGCCCAGGTTTTAAGTTTAGTATCTATCGGAAAACAACAAATAATTTGTCCTACGTACACTTTTACTCGGGACATGACACCCCCACTAAGAAGGCCATTTTTCATCAATGTTTCTCCGCGCCCTTAGGATCGCCAGTCCGGAATACATCGATGCTGAATTGGAAAAAATCAACGGTATTGGAAGTGATCTGTGTTACCCATCTGCGTTTATGGAATCTTGTCTCAACAAGGCAAAACGAACTTTCTATCGTGTCAATAATAACACTCGTACTTTGTCAAAAAATATTTTAGTACTTCCATTTTTCCCGGGCTTTTTAGGCATTGCTAATGTACTTAAACTTTTGGATATTAATGTAGTATTTTCATATAACAATATTGTGAAAAATATCATAGTAAAAAATAGCCCTACCAATAATTCAGGCATTATCTATAAAATTGGGTGTAAACAATGTGATTCCTTTTACATAGGTCAGACGGGAAAGGATTTGCACACACGTATAAAACAGCATCAATATTCCGTCAGAACAGGACAGTTGTCCAGTGCTCTTTTTGTCCATTTGGCAGAGTTATCCCACTGTATTGATTGGAATAATGCTTTAGTTTTATTTCATTCGAGCAACATTGTCAATAGAAATATTCTTGAGTCTGCCATTATTCAACTTTCAAATAACTTCAACATAAGCAAAGGTCTTTTTCAACTCGATCCTGTTGTTTTGAATTCCTTCAAAACAAACCTAGATAAAAAGGGTAGGACACTTAATCTTTGGTAAACTTGTAAGCTACTTTATCAACTTTTAATCTTCAATTTATTTTTATATATATCGAAACTTGACTCTAAAAAGGCAGTGTTAAACCCGGGCGTATCTCCAGTATAAATTTGTATTATTTTTATAACTCATTTGATCTTGTGCTAAAAATCGATATGCCTTTTGTTAATCCTCTAATCCTTAATTTTTAAGTTTTATTTTTACTTCTCCGTTTATTGCATATATATATATATATATATATATGTGTATGTGTGTAGATATTATATATATATATATATGTATATATGTTTGTGTGTATGTATGTTATTTATTTATATATTTTTTTTCTCTTTCTGTAACCTATATATAGGCCATAACCTTTTATGTATTTCAGTGTTCCTGAGGATGTCATTAGACGAAAGCGCTTGAGCACCGTTTTGTGTTTCCTTTCCTTCGTGGTTTATTCATTATATATATATATATATATATATATATATATATATACACACACACACATATATATATATATATTTTTTTTTATGTTCGGGAAGAACCGATTCGCCTCGATTTAAAAGGGCATATCTCGGCGGAAAAACAAAGAAAAAGTGAGAGGAAAGACAGAGGAAAAAGAAAGGGTGGAGGGGACAGTCGAAGAGGAAAAAGACCAAGGATGACAAGGACTGCAGGGTCGAGCCCCATCATCCTTGGGTGCTAGGGCCGGGAGGGCGCACGTGAAACCTCCGGGAACAAGCACGTACAAACGAGCACAAAGAGCACTCAAGAGCACGAGCTTAGAACCCCCTTGCGGGGGTATATATATATATACATATTAGGGCGGGTCATACTATGCATTTTTTTTAAAATCAATGGAGAGGGGTGTTCAAATGACATATTTTGGTGTATAGAACACAATTCTGAAGAAAATATTTAATTCTGATAACCCTAACCTACATCATTTTGCAGTTGATTATTATTAAATTGTTGATTATTTTACTATTGTAGTTACCCCAGAATATGTCTTCTCACGTTTTCTATCATGGCTGCTCACGTTATCTCTCATAGAGCATTGTTCTAACTAATTCATATAAACACATATAATGTAATTCATATAATAATAATAATATTTAAATACTCAAATAAAAAGGTGTGCCATTCCACTTAATTGTAATTATCATAGTTTGGTATATGAAATATTTTGACGGTTTTCTGGCGCGCATAAGGCCATTTTCTGAGCCACCTTTCTCAGAGGCTAGAATGTAACGTTTCAGAACATTCTAAAACGTTTTGTGAAATATTTGAAGTGACTCATGATTTATGAAGTTATTTTACCACCTCGGCTTGCAGTGAGGGGATAGATTTAGTGATTATCTACTGATATTTTTTTGTTACTGTTCACATGTGAGTATTATTCCGTTATATTTTAGAAAAAAGCTATTTCTACGCATATTATAGTGATACATTGAGCAAAATTTAATTAACAACTTTGATTTGAGCTAAAATTAGGTGGTTCATTTTTAGTACAACTGAGCAGTATGAGGCCTATTTCAATGTTCTAAAGAACTTTACCCCAGAGAAAGCAACTAAAGAGGAGTCACATGCGGAGAAGATTGCTAAGGTCCTGTTTGCCTGGCTGAAAGAGAGGGGTTATGATAAGACCTTGTTGGCCATTGGAGGAGACTCAACAAATGTCAACACTGGTGTGAAAGCTGGAGTAATGCGGAAGCTGGAGCTGCACCTGGGGAGAAAGCTGGTCTGGTTGGTGTGCAACCTGCACACTGTTGAACTTCCCTTGCGCCATCTCATTGTTGACCTTGATGGCCCTACTCTGTCAGACAAAAAATTATCCGGGCCAATAGGAAAGCTCCTTGATTCTGCTACAGACTTTGATATCAATCCAAACTTCACCCGAATCTCTGTTGGCCCTCCACTGATCAAGCTTCCTGACAAGGTCATTCAAGATCTCTCAACTGATCAATACTATGGCTATAAAATTGTCTGTGCAGTCAGGGATGGAGTACTTCCTGCAGGGCTGGCTCTGTTAGAGATAGGACCAGTAAACCACAGCCGCTGGCTCACCACAGCGAACAGACTTCTCAGGCTCTGGGTGTCAAAGCACGGACTTAAAGGAAAGAACCTGAAGATTCTGCAATTCATTGTGGAATTCATCATTGGAGTGTATTACCCATGTTGGTTCAACGTGAAGGTCAAGCACTCCTGGATCGAAGGGCCTAGGCACATCCTCTTTCAGCTGGACTGCCTCAAGTCCCAGAGAAAGGAGGTGCTGGATATTGTGATGGCAACTGTGAGAAGATCTGCTTGGTATGCCCACAGTGAAGTCATCCTCCAAACACTACTCTGCTCTGAGGATCAGAAGGAGAGGATTGAAGGGGTGGAGAGAATCCTGGCCATCAGGGGAGAGGGGGACCCGGACACTCAGCTGGGGGACCTCTGTTAGGAGCAGGACGACACCTGACATCAATTGTGATGCTTCCAGCATCGGTGACTTGATCAGCTGGTCAGAAGTGTGTCAGAGCCACCTCTCACCTGCTCTCTAAGCACCTCAGAGGTGAAAAACTTCATCAACACCCCCATGGAGGTGCGCAACTGGCCTTGCCACACACAAAGCATTGAGAGGGTTGTTAAAATGGTGACTGAGGCTTCTGCTAAGTACTTCTCACAGGAAAAGAGGGATGGAGGGATCAGGGCTCAGGAGACCAGCAGGAAGCTGATGTCCAAGTCTGAGTCAAAGCAGGATTTGTGCAACCTGGCAAAGTTCAAGATGTCAGGAGAATGATCTTTGTAATTATATCCAGTGATATACATGCAGTTCACCTATTAATAAATATATGTAAAGTTGATTTGGCCTTGTCAATATAAATGATTTACCTTATATCTTTTAATATATTATAAAGGGGTTCAAAAGGGTAAAATTGGCAATTTAGAAATACAAAATGATGTAGGTTAGAGTTATCCTATCCAAAAAAGCAGCTCATATTTGAATTCCCCATGTAAAAACACATAATTTAGACACCCCTGATGGTAGGATTTCCTTCAGATTCATGTTGTCACCTGAGTACGACCCGCCCTAATACATATATATATATATATACATATATATATATACACACACACACATATATATATATATATACACACATACATATATATATATATATATATATATATATATATATATATATATATATATATATATATATATATACACACACACACAACATATATATATATATATATATATATATCTATATAATATATATATATACACACACACACACATATATATATATATATATATATATATAAGAACCATAAGGGGAAAGTATAAACGGATTTCGACTTTACGACGGATGATATTACACAAGCCATAGGGAAACTAAAAACACACTCAGCGGCAGCACCGGATAAATGGAATGCCACACTGATCAAAAACTGCAAGAATGCAATGGCTGAGCCCCTATACTGGATATGGAGACGATCATTAGACACAGGAGAAATACCTGGCATCCTGAAGAGCGCGAACATAGTCCCAATATATAAAGGAGGAGATCGATCCGAGGCCAAAAACTATAGGCCAGTGTCGCTTCCATCTCATCTCACTAAAATATTTGAAAGAATAGTTGGACAGAAAATCTATGACTTTTTCGAAACTCAAAAAATTCAATGAAAACAAACAGGGTTTCGATCAGGCAGATCATGCCTATCACAACTAATGGACACTACAACAACATTATTGATTCACTGAAAGTAATGAAAACTATGATGTACTATACACAGACTTTGCTAAAGCGTTCGACAAGTGTGACCACGGAATCATAATACATAAACTGAAATATATGGGAATAACAGGAAAAAGTAGGGAAATGGATATATAATTTCCTTAGTGAGCGGAGGCAAGTCGTTACAGTACAAGGAGTATCTTCATCAGAATCAGAGGTCCTCAGCTCGGTACCAGAAGGAACAGTATTAGCCCACTACTCTTCATAATCATGCTAACTGACATAGATGAGGACGTTACCAGAAACAGCACAGTAACATCCTTTGCGGATGACACAAAGATCAGTAGAAAAATAAGAAAAACCCAGAAGACATAGGATCTCTACAAACCGACATAAACAAAATCTACAAGTGGACTGAAGACAACAATATGAAGTTTAACACCGAGAAATTTCAGCTATTACGGTATGGAAAAAGAGAAGACCTAAAGTCCAAGGAATATTATACCCCAAATGGACAGGAAATTCAGAGAAATTCCAGAGCAAAAGATTTAGGGGTTGTAATGACAGATGATGCGAAATTTGAAACACAAAATAAGATAGCAGTAAACAGAGCAAAGAGAATAACGGGTCAGATATTGGAACCTTTAAACGAAAGAATAGGAATGTAATGATTCCTCTACTGAAAACCCTGATAATACCCAAATTGGAATACTGCTCGGTCCTAACATCCCCATATAATAAAGAAGACATTAGACAGCTGGAGGGGATCCAAAGAAGCTTCACAGCCAAGATCAATGGGTGCAAAGAACTAAATTACTGGGAAAGGTTACGAGAACTAGACCTATATTCAGTGGTGGGCACAGCTAACCGAAAAGTTAGCTTCGATAACCGCTGAACCGCTAACTCAAAACTTAACTTCGATAACGCTAAACCGATAAACCGCTAAAATTTTTAGCGGAAGCTAACGATAACCGCTAACCGCTAACTTTTATTATATGAATTTAGCTTCGGTTTGGTTTTTTGGCTCTAAAACCCATAAGAGAGCTGAAATTTTAATATGTTGCAGCTTAGACATAGAGCTTTCCAAAAAGGTATAGCATGCCAAGATCAGATGATGATCAAGGTGTACATAAATAATTAAATGAACAAATGAAATTAAACATTAGTTTACATTCAACATACAGTTTATTTACAGTACAAAAAGTATTAAACGAATAAAAAATATTAAGAAATAAAAATACACAAAAAATAACTTTAATAATCTAATAATGCATTCACTCTGGCTTGGCCTCCTGCTCCTTCTCCATCGCCTCGACGTGATGCTGGTTGCCCTTCATGAACATCAGCCTCTCAAAGTTGGCATCTGACAGGGTGGCTCTCTTGGCGGCAAGATGTCCTTGCCTATGGAGAACAGGCGCTCAACTACAGCACTGGATGGGATGGCTGTGTTGTACTTGATGAACAGGTCGATCAACACTTGCTCACACAAGAAGGCGACGTCAGTCAGGACCTCCTTCGAGCCGGCCTCCAGCCAGGTCTTCACCAAGATCTGTGCCTTGGACTTCAGTGACCTGTGGCTCCTACTCACCTGGGGCTGAGTGATGCTGCTGAAGAAGTCATCTTCCTCATCCTCATTGCTGGTGGTGCAGCTGGATGGCATGCGCTGGGTGGTTCCTCTTGACATGCGACTTCAAGTTGTAGAGGCTCGACGCGTGTCCCTTGATGGTGGTCTTCTTGGGCTGGCACAAGACGCACCGGAAGTACAAGAGGTTGGCGTTTCTCTTATCCCTTGACATAAAGACAAAGTAGTCCTCCAGGTGGGGCCACGGGTTCTGAGACTCCTGGTTGGGCTGGTCCTGGCGGACCTGGCCATCAACAGGCCCAACATCCTCAGGCGGAACCAAAACGTCTTCACTTTCCATTGCAAAAACTTGTAGACTCGGTAAACTTTTTTACTCCACTGACTATTTCGAATGAGACTTTTAATTTTCCGATCCAAAATGTTACGAAGTGAAGTAGTTCTCCGACGCAACTCGTTGTAAATTTCATCAAACAAAGGTTGGATCCACGGTTGGGGAATAACGGTTACAAAATTATGTTTGGCGATGTTTAAATTTTTGAAGGCGGACCACTCATTTTGTCTGGTGACTTCAATATGTTTCTTTAAAATTAATCTGCTGAAGTTGTTGAACGGATGGTCGTCAATTTGTCTGAGGCGAATCGGAAGCAGGGATTTGGGAAGAACTTGCTCCTCTAGACAATTAGTAAGAAACTTTCGTCGGATACGAATTACATGCCCCTTCATTAATGAAAAAGAAAACACGGACACAAACGGAGACAAGAGGGAACAGCAAGCTGAAGGAACGCGTGGTGTCATTATATGAAATTATTTCACGAAAGTAACACGTGAAAAATATTTATGATGAATAAACCACGAAGGAAAGGAAACACAAAAAGGTGCTCAAGCGCTTTCGACTAATGACATCCTCAGGAACACTGAAGTACATAAAACGTTACGGCCTATATATAGGTTACAGAAAGAAAAAAAGATGGGGAGCTCCATATTACTAAGCAGACAAGGCTAACACCATAGTTATTATGGACAAAGTGGACTACATCGGAAAGATGAACGAGCTTCTCCAGGACCCCGCTACATACAGCAAACTTAGAAGAACCCGCAGGATGACGTCATCAAATCATTTAATAGTGGCTTGAAAACGCATTCTCAAAGATCATAAGGACTTAATTCCGCTTTTCATGTCCACTTCACCTTCTCTGCCCTACCTTTACGGTCTTAGTAAAACCCACAAACCTGGTAACCCTATGCGCCCTATTATTAGCTCGGTGGG
>JAJOZX010000801.1:717500-730000 GCA_023014485.1 Bathynomus jamesi
TAGCCTTTATCGCTTCTATAGCGTCATCTTCTTTTTCTGTATGCTTCTCGATTTGTTCCTGTATGACGACATCGATACTTTGTAGTTTATCATTTAATATTTTTCTGATGTTGTTATCTTTACAATTACTTAATTTTGCAGTCACTCTTTTTCTCTTTCGGAACAATGCCCTCTTTTGTCTTTCGAACCTGCTTCTCTTTCCTCTTTGTTGTATCTTTGGGACATGTTTTTCCACAATTTCTAACGTCTTCTCCTCTAACGTCATTAGCATCTCTTCCGTTGTCTTGGCCTCGAAAATGGTTTTCCAATCTATTACTTCCATGCTGGATGTCACATCTTCCCAGTTTATAGCTTTGGAGTGAAAATTAAAAATTTCGAATTTGCTTCTTTCTGTTGTGCGTGTTCTTTCCTTTCCTGTTGCCTTTATATTAGTTGTTATTTCAATGATTGTGGTCTGATATCATAGTTGGGGATATTTCTACATTATCAATTAGATTACTGTTGTTTGTGAATACCAAATCTAGGCAGTTGTTTTTTCTTGTGTTTTCTGTTATTTCTTGCGTTAACATAAATTCATCAGCTAAAGCTAGTAGCATTTTTACCTGCTCCTGGTCTTCTCGTGTGCCCCCTTGTCCTGGTGTATACATATATTTTTTCCTATCCTTTTATATTTCATGAATGGGAAATTAAAATCACCACAGAGAAAAATATTTGGGGTTGGAGAGTGTAGATCTTTTACTAAGTTTCTTACCTCTGTAATGGAATCTGAAAATTTTGAGGTTGGCGTGTTTGGGGGTCTGTACATTACAATTAGTACCATATTTAATTTTTCAATTTTTGCTGCTACACATTCTACGTAGTTGTTTGAGGTACTTATAGCCATTTCTGCTATGTGCCTTTCGCGTGTGTAAATAGCACATCCTCCTTTACGTCTCACTGTTCTGTCGGCTCGGAGGATGTTATAGTTGTCAATTTGTATTTCTTTTTTGTCAATACAGGACTCACAATTTTCACAGTTCGCCTGGCAGTCCTTTAGATGAGTTTCCGTGAGGCATGCAAAGTCTGCTCCGGCTTCTTGCATGAGTCCTTTCAGGTATGCAACTTTGTTCGTGGACTGGTTTGATTTAAGGCCCTGTATGTTGGCTAGGATTATTTTTATTTTTTCTCTTTCTTTTTCGCATACAGGTGGTTCCGCTTTGTTTTCCGATAGGGGTGCCGGTTTCGTTGCCTTGTGGTCCTCCGAGAATTTACCTCTTTTTATCTTTGTCGGTACCTGTTGTCCCGATAACGCATGAAGTGTCTTTGTTCGTACCTTCTGTCCGGCTCTCGGATTTCTATATTTATATTTGTCAGCTGGTTTTGTAATTGCTGGAGAGTATTTAGCAGCTGAAATGTGTTGGCTGCGTCTAAAAAATGCCACTCTTCTTTGGTGTTCGTTTTTTCTGTTCCCTCGTTGCGTTCCTTTGAGGGTGGTGGAATCGGCATTTTTTTCGTATTTGCAACTCCCATATCTTTCATAAGTGTTGCAGACCGTAAGATGGTGCAACATGCATTTCTTATCAAACTTGCAGTATCCACTTGTGTAATGCATTTTGCATAATGTGGGATGTGCATATATGCATTGCCCATCCCGATATCAGCAGTTTCCTTTCGCGTAGTATGTGCATACGATATTTTCTACGCTTCTGCTTTCTTTCTTATTATTTTCCAAGTTCTTAGTTTTGGCATTATCATTATTTTTCTTTGGTTGTTTATTTGCTACGTTTTTAGTTATTATCTTTTTATCATTTCGCTCGTTGGACCGTTTGTCTACTTCGCCACTTTTACTTATTTCTTTCCTTTCATCTATGTCTTCCTTCCGTATTATATTGTTTATATCGTTATTTGTTATTAAATTGTTGTTCGTTATTATGCTGTTAATCGTTATTTCGTCTCTCTCTCATCCACCCTGTTTTTCGTTGGGACCATTTCGGACACATGCGTCCCCATTATTTCATTCTTTTTTGTAACTTTCGAGTCTGCTATCTCCATTTCTTTAAAGACCGCGAAAGAATTTACGGTCTGTGTACATGCGCCACATAGAAATTTGATCCCCACGACTTGTTTCGCGTTCGAGACAAGAGTTATTTCCCGATCATTCCAATTCATGCAGTTAAAGTCGTTTAATCGTTGGCAGAAATCACACCTAATCGCTAGGCTTTCCGTATATATATATATATATATATATATATATATATATATATATATATATATATACACACGCATATATATATATGTACACACACACACACACACACACATATATATATATATATATATATATATATATATAGTGGACCTAGTTTTAGTCGTTTAAGGTGATAATGATTTAATTGTATGCAACGATTGATTAAGGCAATGACTGACTGATTTATAATGATAGGCTGGGTTATAATTTATGATGTAATACAGTATCACCGATTGGAATGAATGGTTATTTGATTAGGTCCACCATACTTTGGAAGTGACCGAAATGGCAGCGAGAGTCACCAGCTTGATTTACGCTCAAGCAAATTAATGTTAAGGTTATAAAAGACACCTTATGGGTTCTGTAGTTTATTATGAAAATAAATCCGTTATTTTATTCACTGTGATATAACAAAGAATTGACAGTAATTAATTGGTAGTTTTACGTTGTGCTTATGACATGGACTTAGCTAATAGGATGAAATGTTAATAGTTAATTTACACGCAATAAGTACTGTACTCATCGATGGTATGTAAATGGCATGCGACATGGAAGAGTGAATAGGCCTAGTAAATGATATAAAGAATGCACGTGCGTCTGGTACATTGAATGGAAAAACATGACACTGATTAAGTAGGCTAAATGATTGCATGGATGCACATAGAATAATTGATGTGGCCTAATAATAATGGATTGAAATGCTTACACAAAATATCATTTATATATAAGAACATTATGTGATGTTAAATGATTACGTCGAGAGAATATTTAGTTAACATACAAAATATATGACTTGAACATAATAACGGATGATACGCGGAATAACGGTATTGAAATGACACTTGAATTGGATGACAGGCCTACTGCGTTCTTTCACGAGTCAGTTGGAACGCGGAAATACACACTTTGGGAGTATAGCCTACCGTTCGGCGGTAGGCTAATGTAGGCTTCACAAGAGTACTTAGAATAGGAGGTACTTATCTTATGGTGACGTAACCTTTGTTGAAGGCGAGTTGAAGACGAACCTATTACGCAGATTCTAGTTGTCGTTGTCCGTTAAGCCTCTTGAGATGATGAATGTAGGCTTAGTTCGGAAGCCTGAGGTGATGTTACTTCTCGAGGTACAGGCTGGCCTTATGAGGTGCAGGCGTAGGCCTGGGATGCTGAATATATCTCTCGAGGAAGGTGGAGAAACTTGAAGGCCGACCCGGCAAACCGCAGGACTGAAGTGATTCCGGTTGGGCCTCGAAGGATTGCTTCTGCAGGTGGTCTGTAGATCTTACTTGATGATAACTGTAGGCCTTGAAGAAAGTAGCGGCCACGGCCCCTCGGCTAGGGGGCCGGAAAGCGGTTGGTGGACGTTCGATGATGAGCGTACGGGTGAGTGAGTGTGAGTATAAGTGGAAGCTCCTTTTATACCGTAGGCCTGTGACGTAGACTTCACGCCAATTCTTAAGACGCTTTGTCCACGCGTCTTTTAGTTGTTAACGGTTTTCGTTCGCTCCCATTGGGAAGAAATAGACCCTCCATTGTTTGACTCTTGCCCACGTGTTTTTTTCAAGTTCTTTGATGATAGCGTGGAAGTAAAGGATCTGTCTATTTGTTGGTCTATTTCTTGTCGATCCGCTACATATATATATATATAATATATATATATATATATATGTTAAACACAGACCGTGCATGGAACAAGGAACTCTTTTGGAAAATTAAATCCACTATAGTCCGAATAAGTAATGGTAAATGACAAATACCATAGTTTTTCTTTTTCATGATGCTAGCCCGACGTGGGCAACGGGTCTCTCGCAAAGAGGTCCCATAAATATAGCTTCCCTCACCAGCTATCTGCAAAGCAGACAGGATCCAGCTTTGGGACATGGATCTAGGGTTTAAAGCAAGCCTAGTCCACTACATTCAGAACCTCTATATAAGTAAAAGACTCGTTGCATTCACGTCGGATTGAATAAATCAAAGAAAAAGGGGTAACTATTGTATTTTTAGCAAAAAAAACAAAACTTAAACCTCAACCTCCCGGTTGAGGTTTAGGTTTTGTGTAAAGGAGGATGTGCTATTTACACACGCGAAAGGCACATAGCAAAAAAACAAAACTTAAACCTCAACCTCCCGGCTGAGGTTTAAGTTTTGTTTTTTTTGGCTAAAAATACAATAGTTACCCCTTTTTCTTTGATTTATTCAATCCGACGTGAATGCAACGAGTCTTTTACTTATATAGAGGTTCTGAATGTAGTGGACTAGGCTTGCTTTAAACCCTAGATCCATGTCCCAAAGCTGGATCCTGTCTGCTTTGCAGATAGCTGGTGTGGGAAGCTATATTTATGGGACCTCTTTGCGAGAGACCCGTTGCCCACGTCGGGCTAGCATCATGAAAAAGAAAAACTATGGTATTTGTCATTTACCATTACTTATTCGGACTATAGTGGATTTAATTTTCCCAAAAGAGTTCCTTGTTCCATGCACGGTCTGTGTTTAACATATAAGTTTCTCAGGGGACCATTCTGAGTTTGTGTATATATTATATATATATATATATATATATTATATATATATATATATATATATATATACACACACATATATATATATATATATATATATACACATAAACACACACACCATATATATATATATATATTATACACATAATATATACACACACACACACATATATATATAATATATATATATATATATATATATATATATATATACATATATATATATACACACACACACATATATATATATACACACATATATATACACACACCACACACATATATATATATATATATATATATATATATACACACATATATATACACATATATATATATATATATATATACACACATATATATATACACACATACATATATATATATATATATATATAATGAAAATTATTTCACGAAAGTAACACGTGAAAAATATTTATGATGAATAAAACCACGAAGGAAAGGAAACACAAAACGGTGCTGAAGCGCTTTCGTCTAATGACATCCTCAGGAACACTGAAATACATAAAAGGTTACGGCCTATATATAGGTTACAGAAAGAGAAAAAAAAAATATAAATAAATAACATACATACACACAAACATATATACATATATATATATATACACATACATATCTACACACATACACATATATATATATATAATATATATATATATATATGCAATAAACGGAGAAGTAAAAATAAAACTTAAAAATTAAGGATTAGAGGATTAACAAAGAGGCATATCGATTTTTAGCACAAGATCAAATGAGTTATAAAAATAATACAAATTTATACTGGAGATACGCCCGGGTTTAACACTAAAGCAGACAAGGCTAACACCATAGTTATTATGGACAAAGTGGACTACATCGGAAAGATGAACGAGCTTCTCCAGGACCCCGCTACATACAGCAAACTTAGGCAGAACCCGCAGGATGACGTCATCAAATCATTTAATAGTGGCTTGAAACGCATTCTCAAAGATCATAAGGACTTAATTCCGCTTTTCATGTCCACTTCACCTTCTCTGCCCTACCTTTACGGTCTTAGTAAAACCCACAAACCTGGCAACCATATGCGCCCTATTATTAGCTCGGTGGGCTCTATTACTTATAAACTCTCCAAATGGCTTGTCAAATTCTTGTCCCCCATTCTCGGAACTATCTCTGATTCACATGTAAAAAATTCCATGGATCTTACTGAAAAATTGAATAATGCACGTACTGAAACTAACGATAGATTGATCAGTTTTGATGTTTGTTCATTGTTTACAAAAGTGCCGATTGATGATATGCTTGACTTTCTCTCCCAAGAATTACATAAGTATGACCTGCCACTACCTTCACACATTGTTTTGGAACTTATTAAGCTTTGCATTAAAGACTGTAAATTCACTTTCAATAACGAGTATTATCAACAAGTGTTTGGGATGGCCATGGGCAACTCCTTATCGCCCCTCCTCTCCAATATTTATATGGAGTTTTTCGAAATTACTTACATTCCGAGAATCCTGGGGGTTGGCATCCCTTGGTTGCGGTACGTCGACGATATTTTGTGTATCTGGCCCATGAATCGTGACCTGGATAACTTCCTCCTTCAGTTAAATGATCAAGTCCCCTCCATTAAGTTTACTTTAGAAGTGGAACAAGACAATTCAATCCCATTTTTGGATGTGCGGGTACATAGGGAAAGCCCAGGTTTTAAGTTTAGTATCTATCGGAAAACAACAAATAATTTGTCCTACGTACACTTTTACTCGGGACATGACACCCCCACTAAGAAGGCCATTTTTTCATCAATGTTTCTCCGCGCCCTTAGGATCGCCAGTCCGGAATACATCGATGCTGAATTGGAAAAAATCAACGGTATTGGAAGTGATCTGTGTTACCCATCTGCGTTTATGGAATCTTGTCTCAACAAGGCAAAACGAACTTTCTATCGTGTCAATAATAACACTCGTACTTTGTCAAAAAATATTTTAGTACTTCCATTTTTCCCGGGCTTTTTAGGCATTGCTAATGTACTTAAACTTTTGGATATTAATGTAGTATTTTCATATAACAATATTGTGAAAAATATCATAGTAAAAAATAGCCCTACCAATAATTCAGGCATTATCTATAAAATTGGGTGTAAACAATGTGATTCCTTTTACATAGGTCAGACGGGAAAGGATTTGCACACACGTATAAAACAGCATCAATATTCCGTCAGAACAGGACAGTTGTCCAGTGCTCTTTTTGTCCATTTGGCAGAGTTATCCCACTGTATTGATTGGAATAATGCTTTAGTTTTATTTCATTCGAGCAACATTGTCAATAGAAATATTCTTGAGTCTGCCATTATTCAACTTTCAAATAACTTCAACATAAGCAAAGGTCTTTTTCAACTCGATCCTGTTGTTTTGAATTCCTTCAAAACAAACCTAGATAAAAAGGGTAGGACACTTAATCTTTGGTAAACTTGTAAGCTACTTTATCAACTTTTAATCTTCAATTTATTTTTATATATATCGAAACTTGACTCTAAAAAGGCAGTGTTAAACCCGGGCGTATCTCCAGTATAAATTTGTATTATTTTTATAACTCATTTGATCTTGTGCTAAAAATCGATATGCCTTTTGTTAATCCTCTAATCCTTAATTTTTAAGTTTTATTTTTACTTCTCCGTTTATTGCATATATATATATATATGTGTATGTGTGTAGATATGTATATATATATATATATGTATATATGTTTGTGTGTATGTATGTTATTTATTTATATATTTTTTTTCTCTTTCTGTAACCTATATATAGGCCATAACCTTTTATGTATTTCAGTGTTCCTGAGGATGTCATTAGACGAAAGCGCTTGAGCACCGTTTTGTGTTTCCTTTCCTTCGTGGTTTTATTCATTATATATATATATATATATATATATATATATACACACACACACACATATATATATATATATTTTTTTTTATGTTCGGGAAGAACCGATTCGCCTCGATTTAAAAGGGCATATCTCGGCGGAAAAACAAAGAAAAAGTGAGAGGAAAGACAGAGGAAAAAGAAAGGGTGGAGGGGACAGTCGAAGAGGAAAAACCAAGGATGACAAGGACTGCAGGGTCGAGCCCCATCATCCTTGGGTGCTAGGGCCGGGAGGGCGCACGTGAAACCTCCGGGAACAAGCACGTACAAACGAGCACAAAGAGCACTCAAGAGCACGAGCTTAGAACCCCCTTGCGGGGGTATATATATATATACATATTAGGGCGGGTCATACTATGCATTTTTTTTAAAATCAATGGAGAGGGGTGTTCAAATGACATATTTTGGTGTATAGAACACAATTCTGAAGAAAATATTTAATTCTGATAACCCTAACCTACATCATTTTGCAGTTGATTATTATTAAATTGTTGATTATTTTACTATTGTAGTTACCCCAGAATATGTCTTCTCACGTTTTCTATCATGGCTGCTCACGTTATCTCTCATAGAGCATTGTTCTAACTAATTCATATAAACACATATAATGTAATTCATATAATAATAATAATATTTAAATACTCAAATAAAAAGGTGTGCCATTCCACTTAATTGTAATTATCATAGTTTGGTATATGAAATATTTTGACGGTTTTCTGGCGCGCATAAGGCCATTTTCTGAGCCACCTTTCTCAGAGGCTAGAATGTAACGTTTCAGAACATTCTAAAACGTTTTGTGAAATATTTGAAGTGACTCATGATTTATGAAGTTATTTTACCACCTCGGCTTGCAGTGAGGGGATAGATTTAGTGATTATCTACTGATATTTTTTTTGTTACTGTTCACATGTGAGTATTATTCCGTTATATTTTAGAAAAAGCTATTTCTACGCATATTATAGTGATACATTGAGCAAAATTTAATTAACAACTTTGATTTGAGCTAAAATTAGGTGGTTCATTTTTAGTACAACTGAGCAGTATGAGGCCTATTTCAATGTTCTAAAGAACTTTACCCCAGAGAAAGCAACTAAAGAGGAGTCACATGCGGAGAAGATTGCTAAGGTCCTGTTTGCCTGGCTGAAAGAGAGGGGTTATGATAAGACCTTGTTGGCCATTGGAGGAGACTCAACAAATGTCAACACTGGTGTGAAAGCTGGAGTAATGCGGAAGCTGGAGCTGCACCTGGGGAGAAAGCTGGTCTGGTTGGTGTGCAACCTGCACACTGTTGAACTTCCCTTGCGCCATCTCATTGTTGACCTTGATGGCCCTACTCTGTCAGACAAAAAATTATCCGGGCCAATAGGAAAGCTCCTTGATTCTGCTACAGACTTTGATATCAATCCAAACTTCACCCGAATCTCTGTTGGCCCTCCACTGATCAAGCTTCCTGACAAGGTCATTCAAGATCTCTCAACTGATCAATACTATGGCTATAAAATTGTCTGTGCAGTCAGGGATGGAGTACTTCCTGCAGGGCTGGCTCTGTTAGAGATAGGACCAGTAAACCACAGCCGCTGGCTCACCACAGCGAACAGACTTCTCAGGCTCTGGGTGTCAAAGCACGGACTTAAAGGAAAGAACCTGAAGATTCTGCAATTCATTGTGGAATTCATCATTGGAGTGTATTACCCATGTTGGTTCAACGTGAAGGTCAAGCACTCCTGGATCGAAGGGCCTAGGCACATCCTCTTTCAGCTGGACTGCCTCAAGTCCCAGAGAAAGGAGGTGCTGGATATTGTGATGGCAACTGTGAGAAGATCTGCTTGGTATGCCCACAGTGAAGTCATCCTCCAAACACTACTCTGCTCTGAGGATCAGAAGGAGAGGATTGAAGGGGTGGAGAGAATCCTGGCCATCAGGGGAGAGGGGGACCCGGACACTCAGCTGGGGGACTCCTCTGTTAGGAGCAGGACGACACCTGACATCAATTGTGATGCTTCCAGCATCGGTGACTTGATCAGCTGGTCAGAAGGTGTGTCAGAGCCACCTCTCACCTGCTCTCTAAGCACCTCAGAGGTGAAAAACTTCATCAACACCCCCATGGAGGTGCGCAACTGGCCTTGCCACACACAAAGCATTGAGAGGGTTGTTAAAATGGTGACTGAGGCTTCTGCTAAGTACTTCTCACAGGAAAAGAGGGATGGAGGGATCAGGGCTCAGGAGACCAGCAGGAAGCTGATGTCCAAGTCTGAGTCAAAGCAGGATTTGTGCAACCTGGCAAAGTTCAAGATGTCAGGAGAATGATCTTTGTAATTATATCCAGTGATATACATGCAGTTCACCTATTAATAAATATATGTAAAGTTGATTTGGCCTTGTCAATATAAATGATTTACCTTATATCTTTTAATATATTATAAAGGGGTTCAAAAGGGTAAAATTGGCAATTTAGAAATACAAAATGATGTAGGTTAGAGTTATCCTATCCAAAAAAGCAGCTCATATTTGAATTCCCCATGTAAAAACACATAATTTAGACACCCCTGATGGTAGGATTTCCTTCAGATTCATGTTGTCACCTGAGTACGACCCGCCCTAATACATATATATATATATATATATATATATATATATATACATATATATATATATATACACACACACACACATATATATATATATATATATATATACACACACACACACATATAATATATATATATATATACACACATACATATATATATATATATATATATATATATATATATATATAAGAACCATAAGGGGAAAGTATAACGGATTTCGACTTTACGACGGATGATATTACACAAGCCATAGGGAAACTAAAAACACACTCAGCGGCAGCACCGGATAAATGGAATGCCACACTGATCAAAAACTGCAAGAATGCAATGGCTGAGCCCCTATACTGGATATGGAGACGATTATTAGACACAGGAGAAATACCTGGCATCCTGAAGAGCGCGAACATAGTCCCAATATATAAAGGAGGAGATCGATCCGAGGCCAAAAACTATAGGCCAGTGTCGCTTCCATCTCATCTCACTAAAATATTTGAAAGAATAGTTGGACAGAAAATCTATGACTTTTTCGAAACTCAAAAAATTCAATGAAAACAAACACGGGTTTCGATCAGGCAGATCATGCCTATCACAACTAATGGAACACTACAACAACATTATTGATTCACTTGAAAGTAATGAAAACTATGATGTACTATACACAGACTTTGCTAAAGCGTTCGACAAGTGTGACCACGGAATCATAATACATAAACTGAAATATATGGGAATAACAGGAAAAGTAGGGAAATGGATATATAATTTCCTTAGTGAGCGGAGGCAAGTCGTTACAGTACAAGGAGTATCTTCATCAGAATCAGAGGTCCTCAGCTCGGTACCAGAAGGAACAGTATTAGCTCCACTTCTCTTCATAATCATGCTAACTGACATAGATGAGGACGTTACCAGAGACAGCACAGTAACATCCTTTGCCGATGACACAAAGATCAGTAGAAAAATAAGAAACCCAGAAGACATAGGATCTCTACAAACCGACATAAACAAAATCTACAAGTGGACTGAAGACAACAATATGAAGTTTAACACCGAGAAATTTCAGCTATTACGGTATGGAAAAAGAGAAGACCTAAAGTCCAAGGAATATTATACCCCAAATGGACAGGAAATTCAGAGAAATTCCAGAGCAAAAGATTTAGGGGTTGTAATGACAGATGATGCGAAATTTGAAACACAAAATAAGATAGCAGTAAACAGAGCAAAGAGAATAACGGGTCAGATATTGGAACCTTTAAACGAAAGAATAGGAATGTAATGATTCCTCTACTGAAAACCCTGATAATACCCAAATTGGAATACTGCTCGGTCCTAACATCCCCATATAATAAAGAAGACATTAGACAGCTGGAGGGGATCCAAAGAAGCTTCACAGCCAAGATCAATGGGTGCAAAGAACTAAATTACTGGGAAAGGTTACGAGAACTAGACCTATATTCAGTGGTGGGCACAGCTAACCGAAAAGTTAGCTTCGATAACCGCTGAACCGCTAACTCAAAACTTAACTTCGATAACGCTAAACCGATAAACCGCTAAAATTTTTAGCGGAAGCTAACGATAACCGCTAACCGCTAACTTTTATTATATGAATTTAGCTTCGGTTTGGTTTTTTGGCTCTAAAACCCATAAAGAGAGCTGAAATTTTAATATGTTGCAGCTTAGACATAGAGCTTTCCAAAAAGGTATAGCATGCCAAGATCAGATGATGATCAAGGTGTACATAAATAATTAAATGAACAAATGAAATTAAACATTAGTTTACATTCAACATACAGTTTATTTACAGTACAAAAAGTATTAAACGAATAAAAAATATTAAGAAATAAAAATACACAAAAAATAACTTTAATAATCTAATAATGCATTCACTCTGGCTTGGCCTCCTGCTCCTTCTCCATCGCCTCGACGTGATGCTGGTTGCCCTTCATGAACATCAGCCTCTCAAAGTTGGCATCTGACAGGGTGGCTCTCTTGGCGGGCAAGATGTCCTTGCCTATGGAGAACAGGCGCTCAACTACAGCACTGGATGGGATGGCTGTGTTGTACTTGATGAACAGGTCGATCAACACTTGCTCACACAAGAAGGCGACGTCAGTCAGGACCTCCTTCGAGCCGGCCTCCAGCCAGGTCTTCACCAAGATCTGTGCCTTGGACTTCAGTGACCTGTGGCTCCTACTCACCTGGGGCTGAGTGATGCTGCTGAAGAAGTCATCTTCCTCATCCTCATTGC
>JAJOZX010000801.1:735000-765000 GCA_023014485.1 Bathynomus jamesi
ATTTCTGAGGGGTGCGTACCAGATAATTTCAAGTTAGCAAACGTAACACCTATCTTTAAGAAAGGTGATAAAGGTGCGGCGGGAAATTATAGGCCAATCAGTTTAACGTCTGTTGTAGGTAAGCTACTGGAATCAATAATTAGGGATCGTATAGTCGAACACTTAGAATTCCATAAGCTAGTTAGAAACACGCAGCACGGATTTAGGCGAAACAAATCTTGCTCAACTAATCTTTTAGAATTTTTCCAAAGCGTGGTTGACGTTTACGATAGACATCGGGCGGTTGATGTAGTGTATTTAGATTTTCAAAAAGCGTTTGACACCGTGCCGCACAAAAGACTCCTTGAAAAAACTAAGGCTCATGGAATCAGGGGTGTAGTAATAAATTGGCTAGAAGAGTGGTTGCGAGGTAGGAAACAGAGGGTGGTCGTTGATGGAGCGGAGTCGTGTTGGGCCCCTTGCTTTTTCATATATATATTAACGATTTAGATGTCGGCCTAGTCAGTACAGTTTCAAAGTTTGCGGATGACACGAAGCTGGGTGGTAGGGCGATTAATGACGAAGATAGAGGTAAAATTCAGGAAGATGTGAATAAAATCGTTGATTGGTCAGTCACATGGCAAATGAGATTTAACTTGGATAAGTGCAAAATTTTGCATATAAGTTCGCGTAACGGTAAATTTGCGTATAGTATGTCAGGGAAAGATTTAACAAGCGTAGAGCAGGAAAAAGATTTAGGAGTTATAGTCACTAGTGATTTAAAAGTAGCGAAACAAAGTACAGCAGTGGTCAATAAGGCGAACAAAGTGTTAGGTTTTATAGCTCGAAATTTTGAGTACAAATCGCGCGATATTATAGTTCCACTTTATAAATCATTAGTTAGACCCCATTTGGAGTACGCGGTCCAATTTTGGAATCCGCATATGCGCAAAGATATTGATAAAATCGAAAGAGTTCAAAGACGAGCAACTAAGATGATTCCGTCGCTTAGGTCAAAGTCGTACGAGGATAGGCTTAAGGAGTTAAAATTGACAACACTCGAGACTAGGAGGTTAAGGGGTGATCTAATCCAGGTTTTCAAAATTATGAATGGGTTCGATAACGTAGATAGAGATAGCTTTTTCGAAATTTCTCAATATAATAGGACTAGAAATAACGGGTGTAAGTTGACAAGTAGAAGGTTCGAGACAGCAGTTGCCAAAAACTTTTTACGCATAGAATAGTAAATAGCTGGATAGTTTGCCGGTAGAAGTAATTAGTAGCACGTCTATAAACATGTTTAAAATCGATTAGACGCATATGTTGATAGATTGGGTATAGTTTAAGGTAGTAAAATTAAGGCTTTGTGGGGATAGATCCCACAGCTCAACAAGTGTTGTGGGATATAGGGAGGCAGCGTCTTGGGTTAGGGGATACTCTCTGTCCTTACACACCCCATTTAAAGAGATTCCTCTGCTGAGCGGTGCCCCCATAGTACTGTGAGGTATTGAAAAACTCATGATCTTCACTTGCCCCACAAACACCTTTAAATGGGAGACCCAAATGGGTGCACACACATTTCTACATTACTGTACAGTCTTTACAGCCACACCTACACTTTTCCTCCTAAGTGTATATATTGTAATGTATATGGTTGTAAATTTTGACTTGGTCCACAATCGATATGGACCGTGACTTATTTTTCGTGACAAGGTACTAGTATTGATGGATACCGTAATGAAATTGACTGGATTCTTTGGATCTGATATATTTGCATGTCGGTTATAAATAGATATAGAGTGTAACATATTTGTGGATAGTAGTCTATTATGACTTGATCCTCTGGATCCAGAGATTCTATCTTTAGTTTTAAATCGATAATTAATTAGTTTTGCTAAATTGGTCGTTGCCAATGTACACAGTGTACAGTTTTTACATAAATTTCTTATGTTCTTGTGGTTCGGAACCCACGTAAAATTGTAGGTCCTCTCCGACACCACGGAGGACATACACAATTACGAACACAGTTAGGTAGACCAGCCATGAGTGGATCCTAGGGTAAGTAAATAGACACCCTTAATTTTATGGTAAAATGTATGCATCCATTTTTTTGCCATTATTATGACTAATATTCGTTTCCTACATTTCTATCCTTGAAGAAGGACTTATGCCAATATTCTCAAGTGGTCAAATTGAAAAAGACAGCTGCCTGTTCATGGAAGATGGAGCCCCATGCCACACTGCAAAAAAGACGAAAGAATGGGAGGAGCGAAATGGTATCAAACGACTTCCTTGGCCGAGTCAGTCCCCTGACATGAACTCCATAGAACACGTGTGGGCAATACTAGACAAGACTTTACGTAAAAAGCCCAAAAAACCAGCAACACGATCAGAATTGTTGAATCTTTTACGCCTAATTGTTACAGCAAAATCTGGGCTGTCTATTTACTTCTTACATGCCTCTGTATATAGTGGACCTAGTTTTAGCCGTTTAAGGTGATAATGATTTAATTGTATGGAATGACTGATTGCTTATTAATGAAAGGCTGGGTTAATAATTTATGATATCATACAGTATCACCGATTAGAATGGTGGTTATTTGATTAGGCCCACCATACTATTGGAAGTGACCGAAATGGCAGCTAGGGTCACCAGCTTAGATTACACCCAAGCAAATTAATATTAAGGTTATAAAAAGCACCTTATGGTTTTGTAGTTTAATTAAGAAAATATTTATATTAATTTTCACAGTGAAAATTACAATAGAAAGACACTGACTAGAAAGCTTTACAATTCTATAATGACCTTTGAAATATGCTCGTTTATGTGAGGCTTAATGGTATACAAAATGGGACACAACCTGAAATATGAAACTTAGTGAATACAACAATAATGCATGTACGTAATAATATAACAAATAGGTTATGTAATACACTGATGAGGGATGCTACAGATTATGCATAAATGATCTGTGAGAGGCCTATTAATGACACAGAAAGCGCGTACGTTTTGGTACACTGAATAGAATAAGTTTCGGTACTTTATTTTTATTATGAAAATAAAGCCGTTATTTATTCACTGTGATATAACAAAGAATTGACAGTAATTAATTGATAGTTTTACGTTATGCTTATGACAGACTTAGCTAATAAGATGAAATGTTAATAGCTTAATTGACACGTAATAAGTAATATACTCATCGATGGTATGTAAATGGCATGCAACATAGAACATTGAATGGGCCTAGTAAATGATATAAAGAATGCACGAGCGTTTGGTACATTGAATGGAAAACATGACACTCTGATTAAGTAGGCTAGATGATTGAACGGGCCTAGTAATGATATAAAGAATGCACGTGCGTTTGGGATAGGCCTAATGATAGTTGAGGGAATATACACTGTAAATGAATTAGGCCTGCAGTAGAGAACTTATTTATCGCACAAATATATAAGTGAACACAATAGCGGATGAAGTGAATTACCGGTTCTGAAGGACACTTGAATTAGATAACAGGTCTACAGCGTTATTAACGAGAGTCAATTGGAACGTTTAATTACTCACTTTGGGAGTATAGCCTACCGTTCGGCGGTAGGCTAATGTAGGCTTCACAAATAAATGATCCTGCAGGCGTAGGCCCGGTTGTGGTGGATGGAATGAAGAGGATCTTGTAGGAGTAGGCCCGGCTGTCGGTGTCTCTTGGAAGTTTGTTCCGTAAGTCAAGGTATGATGGGCCTAATGGAGTCTCGTAGACGACCTTTCTTCGTAAATCGGTAAAAGCTGACCAGATGTGGAGTGATTTGGGTTTGTAGCTTTCGCCGTCGAGTCACGCAATGTGTCCACCTTGAGGATGCTTCTCGTAGCGTTGCAACCTTGCCGTTGCTCTCGAGGATGATTGACAACCGGTTGATGCGGTAATGAAGAGACCAAGGGGAATTCCTGATGTTGCTGTGGTTTGCTGCGGCAGTATTGGTAGATCACTTCCAATGATGCTTCGTTTCTTGAATGTGTTGTTGAAGTGAGCCTTGGTCTTGAGCCGGTTAAAGCTGATGAGGGATGACAACGTACAGAGTAGTCTAACGAAATGGAAACGCTAATGAAGTGAGGAGTGTGAGTGGGTGCTCGCTTTTATACGTAGTTCCTGTGACGTAGGACTTCGCACCAAATCTTAAGACGCCTTGTCCGCGCGTGCTTTAGTTGAAGAGCTTTTTGGGAAGGAACAGACGTTCCCATTGTTTGACTCTTTGCCCACGTGTGTTTTCCAAGACTCTTTGATGATAGCGTGAAAGGAAAGGATTTGTCTGTTTATTTGTTGGTCTATTTCTTGTCGATCCGCTACATATATATATATATATATATATATATATATATATATATATATATATATATGTATATATATATATATATGTATATATAATATATATATATATATGTATATATGTGTATATATATATATATATATATATATATATATATATATATATATATATATATATACAGGGCGTCCCAAAAAAATGTATACACACTTTAAATACTTATAAAGGCAGTGTTTATTAAAATACATTTCATTTTCAAAATGTAATAGAATCTACAGACGTTATTTAATTGTTTTGTCAACGCCTGTTTTCAAACTGACGTCCGTTCTGGTCCAGGCACTGCTGATAACGCGAAGCAATGGAATCGCAAACATCACGAAACATTTAGTTTGGTATTTGTGTGCATTCTCGTTCAATGGCTGCTCTCAATTCAGCGACTGTTGCAGGTTTTATAGCGTAGACTTTGTCTTTTAAGTATCCCCATAAAAAAAAGTCTAGTGGTGTGAGGTCTGGTGAACGCGGAGGGTATTCTACGAAACCCCTTCGTCCAATCCACATCCACATCGTGCCAAGTACCACTCGCAATACTCCACTCTTCGGTCCGGATCATCTTCATTAATAGCATGGACTAATCTTGGAATGTAACTTTTCCATTGACAGCGCTTCAAAATGAGTTGGACAGACGATTCTGAAATTCCTACCTCACGACTCGCTTGCCGCACAGATTTTCTTGGACTTTGGTGATACGTTTCCAGTACTCTTTCTTGCTTTGTGGGGCTTGTCGATGTCCGTGGTCTTCCGGAACGCTTCTTGTGGACATTCTGAACAGTTCCATCGGCTTCAAACTTATCTCTGATTCGAGTGATGGTAAGTCGCGTTGGTGGATCTGTTTGAAACTCCCTCCTAAACTGTCTTTGCACTTCAACTGCGTTTTCACACTTCCAGTAGCATTTTAGAATGAATTTCCTTTGTTCAAAGCTTAGTCTGACTGCCATTATTAATACTAATGGGTTTAACTTGGAAAGAAAGAAACATCAATTGAGCTATCAGCTGTTAAAGTGTGTATACATTTTTTTGGGACGCGCTGTATATGTATATATATAATATATATATATATATATATATATGTATATGTATATATATGTATATATATATATTTATATGTATGTATGTATATATATATATATATATATATATATACATATATATACACACATATGTACATGTATATATATATATATATATATATATATATATATGTATATATATGTTAACCCCTCCGTCTATGGCCCTGGGGTGGTTCGGATCGACGGGGGTTCTAGTTAGGAGGGAGCAACGGATATTTCTTCTATAACATTCTAATTCTTTTCCGCCGGTCAAATGGTGGGTCGCCACTTGTTAAACTCTCGGCTACAGACTCGCCAGACTGTTATGCCAATATCTTCTATGGTGCTTGGGTTGTCTCTTTTTTAATTTGGGCAAAGGGTCGCCAATTTTTAATTCTTCTCTTTCTATAATACTCTGATACTTTCTCTGATACTAAAATTATCGACTTTTCTTTTATAACTTATCGACTTAACTGACTAAATTCTTCTGAAGATAGCCCAACTCGAGGGGGAAAATAAAAAGTTTCTCTTACTCTAATTTACTTCTTAAAAAAAATGTACAGTTAGTTCTCTGAATTTACAGGGGTAGAGGTTCGACCTCTTTCGACCATGGCTCAGGCCGGAATCTAAAAAAAGTTAAGGAGGCAAGGGGCCTCTGCCCCCTCCTCGCAGCGAGGCTGCTAACAAGGGAGGCTCGTAATGAAGTGCCGTAATGAAGTGCTATAATGAAGTGCCGTTCATTTTACAAATACATGTATAATATAAACCTAAATGTTGGGGGAAGACAGTTGAAGGTTAAGTTCCCCCCTTTTAAACACATGATCAGATGTTCGAAAAATTCCAAATAAAAATAATAAAAAAAATAAAAATAACAAAAACTAATTTGTATTTTTCGCCGAGTCTACATTTATGAAGGCGATATAATTTCATAGTAGTACATAAGTACAAATTGAGTACATGACTGAGTACGTATTAATTTTGGTTCATTACAATTACGATTACAGTTTCATTGAAGTACATTACAAGTCATTATTAATTACAGTTTCATTAAAGTACATTACGTAGTTTACCATTCTTAGTGTTTTTATATATTTATATATGGTTATACTATATGGTTATACTAGATGGTTGTACTATATGGTTATACTATATGGTTATTATATTTGGTTATTAGTACAACACAAGTACATGAGACATGACACACATGATATAACATAACGCATGATAAAGTTATAAATTCGAATCGAGCGAAAGGAGACTTTTTTTTATCTTTGAAGCGTTCGATTCTGCCAGTTAGCGGAATTTGATAACTTACTTAGCATTTTCGAGTTCAATGCGGGAGGTGATATAATAAAAAATAATAATGAAAAAATAATACGAGAACGTATTTTTGCGTTTTCGAACGAAGGCATGAAGTTTTGCATTTCATAGATTGACACGAGTAAAATGAATATTTAATAAAATTTATATAGGATAATGATCAAGATAAAATATGGACGTATGGGGGCGGGGATATGGTCGAATAATAGTTATATTTATACTACATAACATATAAATAATGACTTCTATAGTGTGTACAGTTTTTATTATGATGATAAAGAATTTTCATACATTGCATACTAGAGATATAATGAAGGGAAATTAATGACGGGAAAATGTGACGTCATAGTTATTGAATTTGTACGTATAGTACAAATCATTATTAGGAAGATTTACATGAACGAATTAGAGACAAAGAGTGGGTATCAATGACTAAGAAGTACAACTTCGGGTTCCAATCCTGTTACATGCAATGTGTATGCATAATCTAGGGTCGAGGGTGAGATGGAAGACAATCATAATTAATTATAATAAATTCTATAACAATGAAAAATGGAAAATAGATACGACTAAACCACAGAAATGGTAGATCATAGGGTTGTGACACAAACAAAAATAGGAAGCTACAAATAAAATTTTTATCCAAAACTCGCTTAGGCAATTTTGGTTTCTTATGTAAAAATGAATATGGATTATTCATTGTTCATTTTTACAGTGTTTCCCTCTGTAAAATGGTATTAATACAATAATATAATACAATTAATACAATATAATAGAATTGAGAAAATAACATCCAACGAATTCATATTAGATGACATTCTTTTTTACAATACAAGTTTTATACAGAACGAGTTCGGGTAGTTGAGTACAATGCAGAGTATCAAATCTTTAAAATGACACTTGCTTACAAAATATAAAAAAATTCAAAGATTAATACTTTAATTTAGACAAACAATTAAGCTAGACAAAGAATGATATTGTTAAATTTTTGGCAAAATTTTATTTTCCTGTGGGGAAAATTACATTCATAATGAATAGGTAAAAGGGAAAAATATAAATTTTAAAGTTCATGGATTTTTCAAGGTTACCATGATAGTACAATTGATAAACTAATTTTATTGACTATTGTAGGTAAAAATAGAATTACGTAATGGATGATGTATAGACCTGTGGTCTAGTGTGTATTTTTGTGTACTAGGTACAAAGTGTGTATCTTACAATTTCGAGGGACAGATTAGCCGATAGGATTGTTCAAGTAACTGAATAAATGCATGAGCAAGATATATTAGAAAGCAAAAATGATTAAGATTAAATTACATAGTTAGCACTTACGCGCAATGAAATAGTTTATTGTGATATCCAATGATTTTAGCATAAGGTTTGTGTATATATAGTATATATAGTGTGCATACATGCATTTTTATTGACTGTTGTAGGTACAAATCGAATTACGTAGTGGATGATGTATAGACCTGTGGTCAAATGTGTATTTATGTTTATTGGGTACAGATTGTAGTGGTTGGTGATACGTTCAAAAGGAGAAAGGGGATTTATAGTTGAATAGTTGAAGTTATACGTCAGTGTGGAGATGTATCTATAAATATTGGTAAGAAGCATCTGTAGATGAGTGAGTCGGTACAATAGTATGTAGAATATGAGAGTAATTTGTTCATCCCGTGAAGAACTAGATCATTAGGGATCATTGGTGGATTAGGATTATATATTTATATATATATATATATATATATATATATATATATATTATATATATATATATATATATATATATATAGAGTGTGTCCCTAAAGTCATGGTGGGATTTTAAATAGCTATATTATTGCAACGAAACATGATAATGAGATGAAAAAAAGGCAAATTGAAGAACAACTCTAAAAGAATAACTTTATTTAACGTAGTTCGATATGGGCTCCTCTGGTAGCCCTGCAGACATCTAGGCGGTGATGTGTGTCCGTAAAGTCATGGTAGGATTTTAAATAGCTATATTATTGCAACGAAACATGATAATGAGATGAAACAATGCCAAATTTAAGAACAACTCTCAAAGTTGTATCTTGTAGTTAGTCTAGGCTAAGCTTAACCTTTATCTCGTAGTTAGTCTAGGCTGTCCATATGCCTATGTTGAACATGAGCGTAATAGCCCGAAAGTTAATGTGTGGTGTGCTCTAGCACGAGATCGAGTGATTGGCCCATTTTTCTTCGCGGAACCCACTGTGACGTCACACAACTACCTCGCTATGTTGGAACATTTTGCAGTACCCCAATTTATTGACAATAATGTCATCTTTCAGCAAGATGGTGCTCCTCCGCACTATGCCAACGTTGTTCGAGAATTCCTTAATGAAAAATTTCCACAGAGATGGATAGGAAGAGGATGATGGAAGCCATGGCCTCCACGCTCTCCGGACCTGACACCTTTGGACTTTTATTTGTGGGGTTACGTCAAGCAAAGCGTGTACAGTGTACCCATTAGGGATATTCATCACTTGCACGAGCGAATCACGGAAGCTATCGCATCCGTCACTCCTGATGTTCTTGGGCGTGTGTGGCTGGAATTGAATCACCGCCTAGATGTCTGCAGGGCTACCAGAGGAGCCCATATCGAACTACGTTAAATAAAGTTATTCTTTTAGAGTTGTTCTTCAATTTGCCTTTTTTTCATCTCATTATCACGTTTCGTTGCAACAATATAGCTATTTAAAATCCCACCATGACTTTACGGACACTGTATATATATATATATATATATATATATATATATATATATATATATATATATATATATATATATACATGTACAGGGTGGGCGGAAAGTAGCTCCCTAATTTAAATTACATATAAATTATGTATAAATTGTGATTGTATTGTTATATTGTTATGGTGTGTTCTCTAAAGTGGTACAATTGTAACGTTCATTTTTTTTCTTTCATTTCAGATTGAAGGGTAACATGGCTGAGCGTTTAACACTGCAGGAGCGTGCCCAGTTGGCGGCACGGTACGAAGTTTGGCAATCTGTCGTTCGAGTTCAAAGATGGTGGCGGGCCATTCACGGACGACGTGCCCAAGTGGACCCGAAAACAATCAAGATCTGCCACTCGAAGCTCATGACCACGGGGTCTGTGGCAGATGTTCGAAGATGTGGTCGCCCTTCGACATCCAGGGCCCAGGAGACGGTGCAGGCAGTTCAGGAAATGTTCGCACGGAGTCCACGAAAGTCAACTCGCCAGGCAGCTCGGGAAAGTGGACTCTCCCGCTACTCAGTGCGAACTGTGCTGAAGAAGGAGCTGAACTGGCGTGCGTGGAAGCCGCATTACTGCCAATCTCTCTCGGACGAGGACTGCGACATTCGCATGGAGTTCGGGGAAATCATGCTGGCTTGGCATGAAGACTGGCCCCATCTCTTCCGCAACATCCTCTGGAGCGACGAGGCGGTGTTCCACGTCGGAGGCTTTGTCAACCGCCACAATTGCCACTACTGGGCAGGAGAGGATCCCATGGTTACCGCTGAAAAACGGCAGAATCGGTTCAGTGTAACGGTGTGGTGTGGTATGACCTCAGATCAGGTTGTGGGCCCGTTCCTTCTGCGCAACACCATGAATGCTGAGCGGTACCTTGCTATGTTGCGAAACGAGGTCTGGCCGGTTGTCAGCACATGGGAGAACATCGACGATCTGATATTTATGCAAGATGGCGCCCCTCCGCACTTCGCTCTTGTTGTCCGTGAGTGGCTGGATGCCCACTTCCCTGGGCGTTGGATGGGTCGTCGTGGTCCACATCAATGGCCAGCCAGGAGCCCCGACTTGACACCGTGCGACTTCTTTCTTTGGGGGTGGGTAAAGGAAGAAGTCTACCGCACCAAACCGAGGACATTGGAAGAACTGGAGGACCGAATTCGGGAAGTCATGCCCTCCATCCCGCCGGAGTTCCTGCTAAAGTCAGTGGACGCCATTCCTGGGCGGCTCCAGAAGCTGGTGGAAAGAGTTGGAGCCCACATTGAATTTTAGAGAAAACCTACCATGTATGCCTACCTTTTCATATTATTTCTTCTGAAATAAATGGATAATATACGTATTTTTTTACCAATCCAAAATAGGGAGCTACCTTCCGCCCACCCTGTATATATATATATATATATATATTATATATATATATGTTATAATGTTATAATGTTTCAGACCAACAAAGACCCTAGGATCCACTCATGGCTGGTCTACCTAACTGTGTTCGTAATCGTGTATTGTGTATGTCCTCCGTGGTGGCGGAGGGGACCTACAATTTTACGTGGGTTCCGAACCACAAGAACATAAGAAATTTATGTAAAAACTGCCGGTAATTTGGCAACGACCAATTTTTACGAAACTAAATAATTATCAATTTAAAACTAATTAATTATCGATTTAAAACTAAAGATAGAATCTCTGGATCCAGAGGATCAAGTCATAATAGACTACTATCCACAAATGTTACACTCTATATCTATTTATAACGGACATGCAAATATATCAGATCCAAAGAATCCAGTCAATTTCATTACGGTATCCATCAAGTCACGATCCATATCGATTGCGGACCAAGTCAAAATTTACAACCATATACATTACAATATATACACTTACGAGGAAAAGTGTAGGTGTGGCTGTAAAGACTGCACAGTAATGTAGAAATGTGTGTGCACCCATTATGGGTCTCCCATTTAAAGGTGTTTGTGGGGCAAGTGAAGATCATGAGTTTTTCAATACCTCACAGTACTATGGGGGGCACAGCTCGGCAGAGGAATCTCTTTAAATGGGGTGTGTAAGGAGAGAGAGTATCCCCTAACCCAAGACGCTGCCTCCCTATATCCCACAACACTTGTGTTGAGCTGTGGGATCTATCCCCACAAAGCCTTAATTTTACTACCTTAAACTATACCCTTTCTATCAACATGCGCGTCTAATCGATTTTTAAACATGTTTATAGACGTGCTACTAATTACTTCTACCGGCAAACTATTCCAGCTATTTACTATTCTATGCGTAAAAACGTTTTTGGCAACTGCTGTCTCGAACCTTCTACTTGTCAACTTACACCCGTTATTTCTAGTCCTATTATATTGAGATATTTCGAAAAAGCTATCTCTATCTACGTTATCAAACCCATTCATAATTTTGAAAACCTGGATTAGATCACCCCTTAACCTCCTAGTCTCGAGAGTAGTCAATTTTAACTCCTTAAGCCTATCCTCGTACGACTTTGACCTAAGCGACGGAATCATCTTAGTTGCTCGTCTTTGAACTCTTTCGATTTTGTCTATATCTTTGCGCATATGCGGATTCCAAAATTGGACCGCGTACTCCAAATGGGGTCTAACTAATGATTTATAAAGTGGAACTATAATATCGCGCGATTTGTACTCAAAATTTCGAGCTATAAACCCTAACACTTTGTTCGCCTTATTGACCGCTGCTGTACTTTATTTCGCTACTTTTAAATCACTAGTGACTATAACTCCTAAATCTTTTTCCTGCTCTACGCTTGTTAAATCTTTCCCTGACATACTATACGCAAAATTACCGTTACGCGAACCTATATGCAAAATTTTGCACTTATCCACGTTAAATCTCATTTGCCATGTGACTGACTAATCAACGATTTTATTCAGATCTTCCTGAATTTTACCTCTATCTTCGTCATTAATCGCCCTACCACCCAGCTTCGTGTCATCCGCAAACTTTGAAACTGTACTGACTATGCCGACATCTAAATCGTTAATATATATAAGAAAAAGCAAGGGGCCCAATACAGAACCCTGAGGAACGCCACTCGCTACATTAGCCTAACACGACTCCGCTCCATCAACGACCACCCTCTGTTTCCTGCCTCGCAACCACTCTTCTAGCCAATTTATTACTACACCCCTGATTCCATGAGCCTTAGTTTTTTCAATGAGTCTTTTGTGCGGCACGGTGTCAAACGCTTTTTGAAAATCTAAATACACTACGTCAACCGCCCGATGTCTATCGTAAACGTCAACCACGCTTTGGAAAAATTCTAAAAGATTAGTTAAGCAAGATTTGTTTCGCCTAAAACCGTGTTGCGTATTTCTAACCAGATTATCCACTTCTAAGTGTTCGACTATACGATCCCTAATTATTGATTCCAGTAGCTTACCTACAACAGACGTTAAACTGATTGGCCTATAATTTCCCGCCGCACCTTTATCGCCTTTCTTAAAGATAGGTGTTACGTTTGCTAACTTGAAATTATCTGGTACGCACCGCTCAGAAATAGACGTATTAAAAATCTTTGTTAGCGGCACAACAATGCTATCTTTTAATTCTTTTAGTTGTATGGGATATATGGAATCCGGACGCGGTGATTTACGCTTTTTCATTTTATCAATATAGCGCATTACTTCCCCTTCACTAACGACAATATTATCCAAAATATTACCATTATCAAAAGGTATTATGTCTATGACTGTAGGGATATTCGTTACATCTTCTATAGTAAAAACTGACGTAAAAAATTCGTTTAGCAAGGTCGCCATTTCCTTGTTTTCAGAGACTAGATCTCCATTTACATTTTTCAATGGACCTAAGACACTTTTTACTGGATTTCTATTATTGACGTATTGAAAGAATCGTTTGGGGTTTTCTTTACCGTCACGAGCTATGGAGATTTCAAATTCGCGCTTGGACTTTTTTATTACACTTTTCGTTTCACGCCTCAGAGATATGTAGTTGTTTCGTAACAACAAATTGTCTTTATCGCACTTATGTTGCCTATAAGCCCTATCTCTACTCTTTATAATGTCTCGTACTCTAGAAGTAAACCACAAGGGCTTGATGTTTACTTTCGCACGCTTAATTTTGTACGGTACACATTCCTCATTTATAGTCCTAAATACCGTTACGAACGATTCCCACATTAGTTTTGCGTTGGAGTTCCCCATTACGTTTTCCCAATTGACGTGTGAAAATTTATTTCGAAATTTACTAAAGTCTGCGTGCTGGAAGTTAGGAATTTTAGTCGAGTTAGTTGGTTTCGCGTGACTTACTGAGAGGACAAACTCTACCATATTGTGATCGCTATTGCTCAACGGTTCTATTACTTGAAGATCAGTAATTAGCCTATCATCCGTAGTTATTACTAAATCTAAAATACTGTCCAACCTCGTAGGTTCCCCAACCTTTTGAATAAGAAAGCTATCCTCGAGAAAATTAACTAAACGATTACCTTCCGCGTCTCCCTGCATTGTATCGTAATTCACGTTGGCGCAATTAAAGTCACCCATAACTAAAGCCTGCTCACTACCGATTATTCTCTTTAGGTCACGATATAACGCTTCGTCCGTATCAGCTGTTTGATTAGGGGGCCTATATATAACCGCAACAAGAAGTTTGAAGTCGTTTAATTTAAGTTCTGCTATAGTCGCATCTATCGGTTCTGGAATTGAGTGCTTTACTTCTATAACGTTCGCAATATTATCTTTGATATACAACATAACACCGCCTCCTCGCCTACCTATTCTGTTATTAACAAAAAGTCTATAACCTTTAATTTGATACTCCCCTACAAAGTCACGTGTTTCACTGCTAAGCCACGATTCGTTTATCGCTATTAAATCATAGTCTTTACAAGCAATTAAAGAAAAAAATTCATTTATTTTATTTCGTAGGCTACGAGCATTTAAGGATAGTACCTTCAAATTGTTTGTAATTACGACACCTTCGCGAGCGCTGGGGAAATTTGTAGAATTTACGCTGTGACCGTTCGAGTTACGGCAGCCTGAAAAGAAGAGACAGTATTATGAAATAGTCTTCCTAAACGCGCAGCTCCTACGTCATTAAGATGAAGTCCATCTTCGAGGAACAAGTCCCTCCTGCCGTAGAAACTGTTCCAAAAATTCGCATAATGCACTCCTTCCTGTTGGCAAAGAGACTTTAGGTTATTGTTTATATAGGTCGCCTTGCTGTAGAAATCGTTACGTTGGATAATTCGAGGAAGTATACCTGTTAAGACAATCTTATTAGTTTTCTCCTTTAGTCGCTCTATTAAGTCCCTGCACCTAGCCAGCAGTTCTTCCGATCTAGAATTTAAAACGTTATTAGTACCGACATGAATAACATACGTTGTGTCCTCGGCGGTACCGTATGTAAAATGGTCAACACTATTAGTTATATCCTCCACCCTTGCACCAGGGTAGCAGTAACGGCTCCTACGACGAGGGTTTCTCCCACAGAATTCCTCAAGCTGCCCTCGAACAATGGAATCGCCAACGAGTCGTATTTCCGGTTCATCAGCATCTTCGAAACCTAAAACAGAAAACTTATTGCTTGTTATTACTGGTAGACAAGTCTTTGCTTTTCGCAATGGGGCTCCATTTCGCACTCGAACGAAGGGTTGCGAACTAGGGGAAGAGAGAGGGCTATTAATACTATTTATATTATTAGTAGAAACTGAGGCATGAGGGTCGTAACTGGAGTCTCAAGGGAATCCAATTTTGCCGTCAGAAGCATCACGCTTTCTTGAAGCCTCACCCTGGCCTCGCTCTCACGGTCTAATTCGTTCCTCAGGACTTCCATGCTTGAGCACCACCTGCAAACTAATTGTTCATTATTATTAACCATTGTAAACGCGTAAGCGGCAAATTTCCCTTCACAGCGACTGCAAGTACTTGACGGGGGTGCCATGCTTTTAATTAAAAATAAAAAAAACACAAAACGAGCGTTTGGAAATTAATAAATTACAACGTAGGTCTACCGCGTGCTTATTGTGCCGTCACCTGCGAAAACCCGCAAAATTGTTCTTGAAACGCAGAAACAGGTTCTTTTAACACAATTTTATGCTAAATGAATATATAATTAAGCTACCGACGAAAGAAATGTTAAAGAAAAAGTATTAAATGAAACTTATCTGGTCACTGTTTACTGACTTAATCCTTTTTTTCCCACGGTAGGTGACCTTTTTGGAGGTCAGGTAGTGTGTGAAGGAAAAATGAACCTTAAGAAAACACGTTTCTGATAGATTTGAAAAACAACAAAGGCAAACCAAGGGAATTTCAACCCTATGACTGCACGTTGTCTGATTGATTTGAAAAACAAACAAGGAAGTAGCCTTGGTTTGATCAAATAATATAGTACTGAATAACGTCAATAAATGAAATATATTCGTTAATGAATGATTAGTAGCACGAAGTAATTTAGTTAAGAATGGACGGAACACTTTTTTTTTTTAAAACACTTCAACGAAAACCACTTATTCAATTGATAACCCTCGACACTCGATAAAACACGTCTGTTCACATACTTTAAGGAACAGATAAATAACCTAATAAATGCATGAACGAGAATTTATATATAGTAAGCAATAATTATGATGTATTATAATGATGTTTGCATACGAGTTTTAATGCAAAAGTGACTGGAGGGACGGAACGTAAATGAATTCGAATATGTGTCAAAAGTAATAAAATTCAATTAGGATTATAGATTTTACATAATTAATCAGTTACACGTATAAGATAATTAAAAAAACGAACTTAGAGGACCTTTCAATTAATGAAAGTAAATCTCACGGTTTTAAAATTGAATTTTGACACACAATTAATTAAATTCGACTACGACAATTACTCAGTATTAATCGAATTAAAAAATAAAAAATAAAAATTGAAAATAGAAATCAATTATAAACTAAACATATAATATTCTTAAAAATATAAAAACACAACTTAACATAAATTGAGGTTATGTTCCATCGTACCAAAAAGGAATTAACCAGGGTTGAACCATTTCTCTGGTTGACACAGTTCAACTGGGGTTGGGGTGTTAAAATAAAATAAAATAAAAACAAAGTTTGGAGTACTACATTCGGGGGAATTGAGTGACTAAGCAGGGGGTATAAGTCTGAAATTGACAATTACATCTTTTCGTGAGCACTTTGCTCTTTTTTTTTTTTTTTTTTTTTTAAAAGATTGCTTGTCACACTACTTAGAACAAAAATTAAAAGAGTTCAACAAACGGAGGGACGGCATGTTCCTCATATACATTACAATAATTACCAAAATCGTTACAACCTTTGTAAAAACGGTTTTGTTACAAATAATAAATTACATAACTATATATTTATATACGCAACAATGGCATGAAAAGAAAAGACAAATCGGTCAATTTCCTTCTTACAAACAAAAAAAAAGGTTAAACTAAAGACGCAAACCGGTCAATTCTGGTTGAATTTAATTCACTTTTACAACAAAAAAAAAAAAGGTTGAATTAAATTCTTAACTTACATTTTCTTAAATTAAATTCTCTTAAATTACAAAGAAAAGGTTGAATTCAATTGACTGCATTGAAATGACTGGGGACTTGAAACTAACAGAGACTGACTTAAAACAAAACTGTCTGACTTCAAACAAAACTGTCTGACTTCAAACAAAACTGTCTGACTTCAAACAAAACTGTCTGACTTCAAACAAAACTGTCTGACTTCAAACAAAACTGTCTGACTTCAAACAAAACTGTCTGACTTCAAACAAAACTGTCTGACTTCAAACAAAACTGTCTGACTTCAAACAAAACTGTCTGACTTCAAACAAAACTGTCTGACTTCAAACAAAACTGTCTGACTTCAAACAAAAACTGTCTGACTTCAAACAAAACTGTCTGACTTCAAATAAAACTGTCTGACTTCAAATAAAACTGTCTGACTTCAAATAAAACTGTCTGACTTCAAATAAAACTGTCTGACTTCAAATAAAACTGTCTGACTTCAAATAAAACTGTCTGACTTCAAATAAAACTGTCTGACTTCAAATAAAACTGTCTGACTTCAAATAAAACTGTCTGACTTGAACTCTATCAAGTATTCTGAAATTGAAAATGAAACTGACTTGAACTCTTATCAAGTAGTATCTTGAAACTGAAAATGAAACTGACTTGAACTCTTATCAAGTAGTATCTTGAAACTGAAAATGAAACTGACTTGAACTCTTATCAAGTAGTATCTTGAAACTGAAAATGAAACTGACTTGAACTCTTATCAAGTAGTATCTTGAAACTGAAAATGTCAAACTTGAACGCTTGTCAAGTATCTTGAAACTTAAACTGTCTAACTTGAAGTCTTATCAAGTATTTCTATAAATCTCTGGGGCGGTTGTCCCTTTTGGCGCAACCTTCTGACTTCAAAAAATGACTTCAAAATTACTTCAAGTATCTCTCTAAATCTATAAACTCTCTATAAAAACTCTTTCTCAATTTGCAAGTCAATTCAATTCAATAATTTGAAAAAATTTGCAAACAAAAATATAAAATGTAAACATTTCACTCTAATGTTCGCGAAGGTACTGTACTATTATGTTTGGTACATAAAATAAAATTATTCTATACTGACTATAATAGTGAAAATAACTGAAATTCTCTCTCTGAAATTAACTCTGTGAAAATTACTGTTTCACTAAGAAAAATGTATCACTGGTGTCTAAAGTGTTCACTGTGTTTCTTGTAAATTCTGACTTGATACTTATTATTAACTGTTAAAAATACTGACTTTTCAAATGTTTACAAATTACTTAAAAAAACAAACTGTACTTAACAAAATTTTCTATGGGGAAATCCTTGAGACGTGTCCTGAAGACGTCTTGCTGGCTACTTCTTCTTGGATGAAAACTAGGCGTGGAGAACTTGGAGTCGTGACACACCGGTTCAAGGGTGGATGTTACGAACAAGAAGTCGTGACACGCCGGTCAAATGGTTTTATCCTGATTCAAGGTAATTTCTATCCTGGCCAAAGAGTGGCCACTTGTTAAAATCCTCTTCTTAAAATATTCTTCTAATCCTGGGGCAGGGTCGCCAGTTTGTTAACCCCTCCGTCTATGGCCCTGGGTGGTTCGGAATCGACGGGGGGTTCTGGTTAACAAACTATCCTGACAATGTTAACCCCTCCGTCTATGGCCCTGGGGTGGTTCGGATCGACGGGGGTTCTAGTTAGGAGGCAGCAACGGATATTTCTTCTATAACATTCTAATTCTTTTCCGCCGGTCAAATGGTGGGTCGCCACTTGTTAAACTCTCGGCTACAGACTCGCCAGACTGTTATGCCAATATCTTCTATGGTGCTTGGGTTGTCTCTTTCTTAATTTGGGCAAAGGGTCGCCAGTTGTTAATTCTTCTCTTTTTATAATACTCTGATACTTTCTCTGATACTAAAATTATCGACTTTTCTTTTATAACTTATCGACTTAACTGACTAAGTTCTTCTGAAGATAGCCCAACTCGAGGGGGAAAATAAAAAGTTTCTCTTACTCTAATTACTTTCTTAAAAAAAAAAGGTACAGTTAGTTCTCTGAATTTACAGGGGTAGAGGTTCGACCTCTTTCGACCATGGCTCAGGCCGATATCTAAAAAAAGTTAAGGAGGCAAGGGGCCTCTGCCCCTCCTCGCAGCGAGGCTGCTAACAAGGGAGGCCCGTAATGAAGTGCCGTAATGAAGTGCCGTTCATTTACAAATACATGTATAATATAAACCTAAATGTTGGGGGAAGACAGTTGAAGGTTAAGTTCCCCCCTTTTAAACACATGATCAGATTATTAATTACAGTTTCATTAAAGTACATTACGTAGTTTACCATTCTTAGTGTTTTTATATATTTATATATGGTTAAATATATGGTTATAATATATGGTTATTAGTACAACACAAGTACATGAGACATGACACACATGATATAACATAATGCATGATAAAGTTATAAATTCGAATCGAGCGAAAGGAGACTTTTTTTATCTTTGAAGCGTTCGATTCTGCCAGTTAGCGGAATTTGATAACTTACTAAGCATTTTCGAGTTCAATGCGGGAGGTGATATAATAAAAAATAATAATGAAAAAAAATAATACGAGAACGTATTTTTGCGTTTTCGAACGAAGGCTTGAAGTTTTGCATTTCATAGATTGACACGAGTAAAAATGAATTTAATAAAATTTATATAGGATAATGATCAAGATAAAATATGGACGTATGGGGGCGGGGATATGGTGGAATAATAGTTATATTTTACTACATAACATATAAATAATGACTTCTATAGAGTGTACAGTTTTTATTATGATAAAGAATTTTCATACATTGCATACTAGAGATATAATGAAGGGAAATTAATGACGGAAAATGTGACGTCATAGTTATTGAATTTGTACGTATAGTACAAATCATTATTAGGAAGATTACATGAACGAATTAGAGACAAAGAGTGGGTATCAATGACTAAGAAGTACAACTGCGGGTTCCAATCCTGTTACATGCAATGTGTATGCATAATCTAGGGTCGAGGGTGAGATGGAAGACAATCATAATTAATTATAATAAATTCTATAACAATGAAAAATGGAAAATAGATACGACTAAACCACATAAATGGTAGATCATAGGGTTGTGACAAAAAAAAAAAATAGGAAGCTACAAATAAATTTTTTATCCAAAACTCGCTTAGGCAATTCTGGTTTCTTATGTAAAAATGAATATGGATTATTCATTGTTCATTTTTACATACATATATATATATATATATATATATATATATATATATATGTGTATATATATATATGTATATATATATGTATATATATGTATATATATATATGTATGTATGTATATATATGTGTATATATATATATATATATATATATATATATATATATATATATGTATATATATATATTTAATTATATATGTATGTATATATATATGTATGTATATATATATATATTATGTATATTATGTAGTATATATATATATATATATATATATATATATATATATATATATATATATATATATATATGTATATATATATATGTATATATATATATATGTATATATATATATATATATATATATATATATATATATATATATATTTATATTTTATATATATATGTTATATTTATATATATATATATATTATATATATATATATATATGTGTATATATATATATTACATATATATATATGTAAATATATATACATATATATATGTGTTAACCCCCCCCCCCCTTTATGGCCCTGAGTCGGTTCGGATTCGACGGGGGGGTTCTGGTTCGGAGGCAAGCAACGGATGTTTCTTCTTTATACTTTTCTATAATTCTTTCTAATTCTTTTCTCTCGCTTATTAATCTTCTCTTTTTAACTTGTCGACTTGACTGACTGAGTTCCTGAAGAGAGTACGGCTCGAAGGAAAAGGTAAAAACTTCTTTTACTGTGGTTTACTTCTTAAAAATATACAGGTACTCTGAATTTACAGGAGTAGAGGTTCGACTCTTTCGACTATGGCTCAGGCCGGAATTTAAAAATATATTAAGGAGGCAAGGGGCCTCTGCCCCCTCCTAATGAGGTGCTAATCTGAAGTACAATGATGAAGTGCTAATCAGAAGTCTAATGCAGAGCGAAGTAATTTTATAAGTACAGTATAATATAGTCTAAATTTGGGGGAGACAATCGAAGGTTAAGTTTCCCCCCTTTTTAAATACATGATCAGATGTTTTTTTTGAAAGATTTCAACTAAAAAGAATAAAAAAATAAAATAAAAAAGAACAACTATCGCTGATTCTACATTCCTGAAAGCGATATAATTTTCGTATTAGCACATAAGCACAATTTTGAGTACATGACTGAGTACGTATTAATTTTGGTTCATTACAATTACGATTACAATTACCAATTAATTTATATTCACTCATTGTTTAATTACACTTCTATAAAGTACATTCTTACATTATAAATTAAATCATTACATTTAATTAGTTTCACTGAAGTACATTACAAGTTATTGTTCATTACAGTTTCATTAAAGTACATTACAAGTTATTGTTAATTTACAGTTAATTACAATTTAACAGTTACTATAACTTTGTCTTGTTTAGACAGTGTTTCATATTAATAGACAATTAAGATGTTAGAAATATAGTACAAAGTACATGGGCACATACACATAATATAACATAACACATGATAATGTTATAAATTCGAATCAAAGCGAAAGGAGACTTTTTTTTATCTTAGAAGCGTTCAATTCTGTCGGTCAAGCGGAATTCGATCACTTACTAAGCATTGTCTTGAGTTCACCTCGGGAGGTCATATAATTAAAAATAAAAATGAAAAAAATAATACGAGAACGTTTTTTCGCGTTCTCGAACGAACCTAAAGTTTCGCGCCGACACGAGTAAAAATGAATATTTAATACAATTTATATTGGATAATGGTCAAGATAAGATATGAATGTAAGAATGAGTGTGGTTGAATAATAATTATATTTACTAAATAACATATAATAATGACTTCTATAGAGTGTTTAGTCCTTAGGGAAATAAATGACGGGAAAATGTGACGTCATAGTTATTGAATTTTCGTATAGTACAAATCATTGTTAGGAAGATTTACAAGAACGAATTAGAGACACAGAGTGGAAACGTAAAGAGAATAAAGTTATTTTGTGACGTCATAGTGTATAGTCATTATTCGAAAGATGAATTAGAGACAAAAGTGGGTAGTAATGACTAAGAAGTACAACTACGGGTTCCAATCCTGTTACATGCAATGTGTATGCATAATCTAGGGTCGAGGGTGAGATGCAAGACAATTCATAATTAATTATAATAACTTTTATAACAAATGGAAAATGGATAATGGATACGACTAAACCATAGAAAGGGTAGATCGTAGGGTTGTGACATGAACAAAAATAGGAAGCTACAAGTAAAATTATTATCCAAACTCGCGTTAAGCGATTTTGGTTCTTATGTCAAAATGGACATTCGGACATAAGTTCTGCATGAAGACAATGAATCCATATAATGATGGTGTAGGAATTGTTCATTGTTCACTTTATATATATATATATATATATATATATATATATATATATATATATGATGAATAAAACCACGAAGGAAAGGAAACACAAAATGGTGCTCAAGCGCTTTCGTCTAATGACATCCTCAGGAACACTGAAGTACATAAAAAGGTTAAGCCTATATATAGGTTACAGAAAGAAAAAAAGAGAAAATAAATAACATACATACACACACACACATATATAATATATATATTATATATATATATATATATATATATATATATACATACATATCTATATATACAAATACATACATACATACATATATATACAATAAACAGAGAAGTAAAAATAAAAAAAAAATTAAAAATTAAAACCTTAAAGGATTACCAGTGAGGCTTACAGATTTGTAAGGAAAAATATCGATTTTTAGCACAAGATCAAATGCATTATAAAAATACAAATTTATACTGGAACTCTGCCCGGGTTTTAACACACTGCTGCCTATGGTCAGGTTTCGATATATATATAAAAAAAAAAAAAAAAAATGCAAATTAAAAGTTAATCGATTTTTAGCACAAGATCAAATGGATTATAAAAATACAAATTTATACTGGAACTCTGCCCGGGTTTTAACACACTGCTGCCTATGGTCAGGTTTCGATATATATAAAAAAAAATAAAATGCAAATTAAAAGTTAATAAAGTAGAAGACAAGTTTACCAAAGATTTAATGTTTTACCCTTCTTATCTAAATCCGTTTTAAAGGAATTCAAAATAACAGGATCGAGTTGAAAAAGACCTTTGCTTATGTTGAAGTTATTTGAAAGTTGGATAATGGCAGACTCAAGAATATTTCTATTAACAATGTTGCTTGAATGGAATAAAACTGAAGCATTATTCCAATCAATACAGTGGGCTAACTCTGACAAATGGACTAAAAGGGCACTGGACAACTGTCCTGTTCTAACGGAATATTGATGCTGTTTTATACGTGTGTGCAAATCCTTTCCCGTCTGACCTATGTAAAAGGAATCACTATGATATTACTATGATATTTTTCACAATATTGTTATATGAAAATACTACATTAATATCCAAAAGTTTAAGTACATTAGCAATGCCTAAAAAGCCCGGGAAAAATGGAAGTACTAAAATATTTTTTGACAAAGTACGAGTGTTATTATTGACACGATAGAAAGTTCGTTTTGCCTTGTTGAGACAAGATTCCATAAACGCAGATGGATAACACAAATCACTTCCAATACCGTTGATTTTTTCCAATTCGGCATCGATGTATTCCGGACTGGCGATCCTAAGGGCGCGGAGAAACATTGATGAAAAAATGGCCTTCTTAGTGGGGTGTCATGTCCCGAGTAAAAAGTGTACGTAGGACAAATTATTTGTTGTTTTCCGATAGATACTAAACTTAAAACCTGGGCTTTCCCTATGTACACGCACATCCAAAAATGGGATTGAATTGTCTTGTTCCACTTCTAAAGTAAACTTAATGGAGGGGCCTTGATCATTTAAACTGAAGGAGGAAGTTATCCAGGTCACGATCATGGGCCAGATACAAAATATCGTCGACGTACCGCAACCACGGGATGCCAACCCCCAGGATTCTCGGAATATAAGTAATTTCGAAAAAACTCCATATAATATTGGAGAGGAGGGGCGATAAGGGTTGCCCATGGCCATCCCAAAAACTTGTGATAATACTCGTTATTGAAAGTGAATTACAGTCTTTGATGCAAAGCTTAATAAGTTCCAAAACAATGTATGAAGGTAGTGGCAGGTCATACTTATGTAATTCTTGGGAGAGAAAGTCAAGCATATCGTCTATCGGCACTTTTGTAAACAATGAACAAACATCAAAACTGATCAATCTATCGTTAGTTTCAGTACGTGCATTATTCAATTTTTCCGTAAGATCCATGGAATTTTTTACATGTGAATCAGAGATAGTTCCGAGAATGGGGGACAAGACTTTGACAAGCCATTTGGAGAGTTTATAAGTAATAGAGCCCGCCGAGCTAATAATAGGGCGCATAGGGTTGCCAGGTTTGTGGGTTTTAATAAGACCGTAAAGGTAAGGCAGAGCAGGTGAAGTGAACATGAAAAGCGGAATTAAGTCCTTATGATCTTTGAGAATGCGTTTCAAGCCACTATTAAATGATTTGATGACGTCATCCTGCGGGTTCTTCCTAAGTTTGGTGTATGTGGCGGGGTCCTGGAGAAGCTCGTTCATCTTTCCGATGTAGTCCACTTTGTCCATAATAACTATGGTGTTAGCCTTGTCTGCTTTAGTAATATGGAGCTCCCCATCTTTTTTTAATTGTGAGAGGCTATTGCGAAAACGTTTAGGAAAGTTATCTTCGTAATTACCATTCGTCGCACTAAAACGAGGCCTTTAACTATGTTAAACAAATACTGAGGGAGACACTGTTTTCAAAACACGCGAGACTGTAACAAATTTGTAAAGCCGAAGGTTTTTTAACAATAAAAAAGGACATACCATATCCAAGGGCACTTTTTGCATCGTCACTAATGTTTTTCGAAGAAGGTTCAAAACACACTTTGAGCTTGCTTTTTTACTCCACTGACTATCTCGAATGAGACTTTTAATTTTTCGATCCAAAATGTTACGAAGTGAAGTAGTTCTCCGACGCAACTCGTTGTAAATTTCATCAAACAAAGGTTGGATCCACGGTTGGGGAATAACGGTTACAAAATTATGTTTGGCGATGTTTAAATTTTTGAAGGCGGACCACTCATTTTGTCTGGTGACTTCAATATGTTTCTTTAAAATTAATCTGCTGAAGTTGTTGAACGGATGGTCGTCAATTTGTCTGAGGCGAATCGGAAGCAGGGATTTCGGAAGAAGTTGCTCCTCCAGACACTTAGTCAGAAACTTCCGTCGGATACGAATTGCATGCCCCTTCATTAATGTAGAAGAAAACACGGACACAAACGGAGACAAGAGAGGGAACAACAAGCCGAAGGAACGCGTGGTGTTCATTATATGAAAATTATTTCACGAAGTAACACGTGAAAAATATTTATGATGAATAAAACCACGAAGGAAAGGGAAACACAAAATGGTGCTCAAGCGCTTTCGTCTAATGACATCCTCAGGAACACTGAAGTACATAAAAGGGTAACAACCTATATATAGGTTACAGAAAAAAAAATAAATAAAAATAAATAACATACATACATACATACACTCTCACATATATATATACATACATATCTATATATACATATACATACATATATATACACATGTAAAAAATTCCATGGATCTTACTGAAAAATTGAATAATGCACGTACTGAAACTAACGATAGATTGATCAATTTTGATGTTTGTTCATTGTTTACAAAAGTGCCGATAGACGATATGCTTGACTTTCTCTCCCAAGAATTACATAAGTATGACCTGCCACTACCTTCACACATTGTTTTGGAACTTATTAAGCTTTGCATCAAAGACTGTAAATTCACTTTCAATAACGAGTATTATCAACAAGTTTTTGGGATGGCCATGGGCAACCCCTTATCGCCCCTCCTCTCCAATATTTATATGGAGTTTTTCGAAATTATTTGTATTCCGAGAATCCTGGGGGTTGGCATCCCGTGGTTGCGGTACGTCGACGATATTTTGTGTATCTGGCCCATGAATCGTGACCTGGAAACTTCCTCCTTCAGTTAAATGATCAAGTCCCCTCCATTAAGTTTACTTTAGAAGTGGAACAAGACAATTCAATCCCATTTTTGGATGTGCTGTGTGTACATAGGGAAAGCCCAGGTTTTAAGTTTAGTATCTATCGGAAAACAACAAACAATTTGTCCTACGTACACTTTTACTCGGGACATGACACCCCCACTAAGAAGGCCATTTTTTCATCAATGTTTCTCCGCGCCCTTAGGATCGCCAGTCCGGAATACATCGATGCCGAATTGGAAAAAATCAACGGTATTGGAAGTGATTTGTGTTATCCATCTGCGTTTATGGAATCTTGTCTCAACATGGCAAAACGAACTTTCTATCGTGTCAATAATAACACTCGTACTTTGTCAAAAAATATTTTAGTACTTCCATTTTTCCCGGGCTTTTTTAGGCATTGCTAATGTACTTAAACTTTTGGATATTAATGTAGTATTTTCATATAACAATATTGTGAAAAATATCATAGTAAAAAAATAGCCCTACCAATAATTCAGGCATTATCTATAAAATTGGTTGTAAACAATGTGATTCCTTTTACATAGGTCAGACGGGAAAGGATTTGCACACACGTATAAAACAGCATCAATATTCCGTTAGAACAGGACAGTTGTCCAGTGCCCTTTTTGTCCATTTGTCAGAGTTAGCCAGTATTGATTGGAATAATGCTTCAGTTTTATTCCTTCTAGCAACATTGTTAATAGAAATATTCTTGAGTCTGCCATTATCCAACTTTCAAATAACTTCAACATAAAGCAAAGGTCTTTTTCAACTCGATCCTGTTATTTTGAATTCCTTCCAAAACAGATTTAGATAAGAAGGGTAGAACACTAAATCGTTGGTAAATTGTCTGCTACTTTATTAACTTTTAATTTGCATTTTATTTTTATATATATCGAAACCTGACCATAGGCAGTGTGTTAAAAACCACGGGCAGTTTTCCAATATAAATTTGTATTTTTATAATCCATTTGATCTTGTGCTAAAAATCGATATTATTCCTTACAAATCTGTACGCCTCACTGATAATCCTTTAATTTTTAATTTTTAATTTTTTATTTTTACTTCTCTGTTTATTGCATATATTATATGTATATATAGATATGTATGTTATATAATAATATATATGTGTGTGTGTATGTATGTATGTTATTATTTATTTATTTTTTTTTTCTGTAACCTATATATAGGTTGTACCCTTTATGTACTTCAGTGTTCCTGAGGATGTCATTAGACGAAAGCGCTTGAGCACCATTTTGTGTTTCCTTTCCTTCGTGGTTTTATTCATCATATATATGTATATATATGTATATATATATATATATATATATATATATATGTATATATATATATATATATTATATATATGTATATATATATATATATGTATGTATTATATAATGTATATGTATATACATAATGTATATATATATATATATATATATATATATATATATATATATATTATATAATATATTAGATATATAATATATATATTATATATATATAATATATTACATACATATATAATATATATATATATATATATATATATATACACAAATATATATATAATATATATATATATATATATATATATATATATGTATATAATATATACATATATATATATATATATATATATATATATATATATATATATATATATATATATATTATAATATTATATATACAGGAGAGATTGTTCCTAAGATGGACTTCATCTTAATGAAGTTGGAGCTGCGCGTTTAGGAAGACTATTTCATAATACTGTCTCTTCTTTTCAGGCTGCCGTAACCCGAACGGTCCCAGCGTAAATTCCACAAATTTCCCCGCGCTCGCGAAGGTGTCGCAATTACAAACAATTTGAAGGTTCTATCCTTAAATGCTCGTAGCCTACGAAATAAAATAAACGAATTTTTTTCTTTAATTGCTTGTAAAGACTATGATTTAATTGCGATAAATGAATCGTGGCTTAGCACTGAAACACGTGACTTTGTAGGGGAGTATCAAATTAAAGGTTATAGACTTTTTGTTAAAAACAGAATAGGTAGGCGAGGAGGCGGTGTTATGTTGTATATCAAAGATAATATTGCGAACGTTATAGAAGTAAAGCACTCAATTCCAGAACCGATAGATTCGACTATAGCAGAACTTAAATTGAACGATTTCAAACTTCTTGTTGCGGTTATATATAGGCCCCCAAATCAAACAGCTGATACGGACGAAGCGTTATATCGTGAACTAAAGAAATAATCGGTAGTGAGCAGGCTTTAGTTATGGGTGACTTTAATTGCGCCAACGTGAATTACGATACAATGCAGGGAGACGCGGAAGGTAATCGTTTAGTTAATTTTCTCGAGGATAGCTTTCTTATTCAAAAGGTTGGGGAACCTACGAGGTTGGACAGTATTTTAGATTTAGTAATAACTACGGATGATAGGCTAATTACTGATCAAGTAATAGAACCGTTGAGCAATAGCGATCACAATATGGTAGAGTTTGTCCTCTCAGTAAGTCACTCGAAACCAACTAACTCGACTAAAATTCCTAACTTCCAGCACGCAGACTTTAGTAAATTTCGAAATAAATTTTCACACGTCAATTGGGAAAACGTAATGGGGAACTCCAACGCAAAACTAATGTGGGAATCGTTCGTAACGGTATTTAGGACTATAAATGAGGAATGTGTACCGTACAAAATTAAGCGTGCGAAAGTAAACAACAAGCCCTTGTGGTTTACTTCTAGAGTAGGAGACATTATAAAGAGTAGAGATAGGGCTTATAGGCTATATAAGTGCGATAAAGATAATCTGTTGTTACGAAACAACTACATATCTCTAAGGCGTGAAGCTAAAAGTGTAATAAAAAAGTCAAAACGCGAATTTGAAATCTCCATAGCTCGTGACGGTAAAGAAAACCCCAAGCGATTCTTTCAATACGTCAATAATAGAAATCCAGTAAAAAGTGTCTTAGGTCCATTAAAAAATGTAAATGGAGATCTAGTCTCTGAAAACAAGGAAATGGCTACCTTGCTAAACGAATTTTTTACGTCAGTTTTTACTATAGAAGATGTAACGAATATCCCTACGGTCATAGACATAATACCTTTTGATAATGGTAATATTTTGGATAATATTGTCGTTAGTGAAGGGGAAGTAATGCGCTATATTGATAAAATGAAAACGCGTAAATCACCGGGTCCGGATTCCATATATCCCATACAACTAAAAGAATTAAAAGATAGCATTGTTGTGCCGCTAACAAAGATTTTTAATGCGTCTATTTCTGAGGGGTGCGTACCAGATAATTTCAAGTTAGCAAACGTAACACCTATCTTTAAGAAAGGCGATAAAGGTGCGGCGGGAAATTATAGGCCAATCAGTTTAACGTCTGTTGTAGGTAAGCTTTTGGAATCAATAATTAGGGATCGTATAGTCGAACACTTAGAATACCATAAACTTGTTAGAAATACGCAGCACGGATTTAGGCGAAACAAATCTTGCTTAACTAATCTTTTAGAATTTTTCCAAAGCGTGGTTGACGATTACGATAGACATCGGGCGGTTGATGTAGTGTATTTAGATTTTCAAAAAGCGTTTGACACCGTGCCGCACAAAAGACTCATTGAAAAAACTAAGGCTCATGGAATCAGGGGTGTAGTAATAAATTGGCTAGAAGAGTGGTTGCGAGGCAGGAAACA
>JAJOZX010000801.1:767500-772500 GCA_023014485.1 Bathynomus jamesi
TCATCGGCGTGCCTAAATCCACAATTGGTAAATTGCTGCAACAGCAACAAGAGTTACGACGACAATGGGCTTCGAACGAAGCCAAACCAGGAACCTCCCAAAAAAGAAAACGTGAAGGAAAAGATCCAGATGTTGACGAGGCACTTAACAAATGGTTTGCTATTGTTACAAAACGAGGAGTTCGAGTGAGCGGTCCTATGTTGAAGGATAAAGCTGGTGAGCTTGCTGAGAAAATGGGCCATGATGATTTTAAGGCAACGGATGGTTGGTTGTTACGCTGGAAATCGAGACATGACATCAAATTTAAGAAATTTCATGGAGAGAAAGCTGATGCTGATACTGTGAGTGCTGATGAATGGAAAATTAACACGTTGCCTAACTTGCTTACCAACTTCTCCGCTGACGATGTTTATAACGCAGACGAAACAGGTCTTTATTACCGAGCTACCCCCGATGGATCACTAGTTTATAAACACGAGCAACTTTCAGGTTCAAAAAAGGCTATGGATCGCGTAACTGTCCTATGCTGTGCTAACATGTCAGGGAATGACAAACGGAAGCTTATGGTTATTGGTAAAAGTGCGATGCCACGGTGTTTTAAAAACTTAAACATGGAGAGTTTACCAGTCACATACCGTTCTAACAAAAATGCTTGGATGACTAGTGATCTTTTTGCAGAGTGGCTGAAGGAATGGGATGCAGAACTGCAACGAAAATCGCGAACAATTTTGCTTTTTGTCGACAACTGCGCAGCGCATCCTCATTTGAAATGCTTGAAAAACATTAAGTTGGAATTTCTACCTCCCAAAGCGACGTCTCTCATACAACCAATGGATATGGGCATTATAAAAAATTTAAAGGGTGCTTACCGTAAACAACTAGTGAACTATACATTAGAATCAATTGAAGAAAACCTATTAACTTCATCATCAACGGCCAAAGAAGTGAGCTCAAAGATAAACATTTTACAGGCAGTACAGTTCATTAGTAAAAGTTGGAAGTGCATGACTGATAAAACAATCCAGAATTGTTTTGCTCATTCTGGATTTACAAAGTCTCCTTCACAGTCAATTGATGAAATCGAAATTGAAACTTTGACATGCGTTGAAAACCATCAGTCTTATACTAGCCTAGATGATGATTTGTTGTGCCATGATGACTATGAAGACTGTGACGATTCTATCATTGATGAAATTGCCGCAAAACGTCAGAAACCAAGTGATTCCGATAGTGGCGATGATGATGCTCCGGAGCCAGAAAAAATATCTCACACGGAAGCCAAAAAATTCATAAATGGTTTGCAATTGTACTTTCTGCAAAAAGGAAGCGAAGAAAGTCCACAGGCGGCCTTAGATGTCTGCGCTAATTTGTACAAATGCAAAACGAAAAATCAAAAATACAAACGAAACTAGACAAGTTCTTTTCTCATTAGTTAATATAAAATACAGTACCATACTTTGCATTCTCATTTTATGTTCAAGTTATACAATTAAATTGTTGGTGCTACTGTAGTATGCGGTCTACCTACGATTCGGCGGTCTACCTTTTAATTATAGCTTCTTATCTTCTTATTATTTTATTATTAGGTTAATTGTACGCCTTGACGATTGGTTAGGTTAAGTCGTGATATTTTCGTTAAAACTAACGAAAATATCACGACTTAACCTAACCAATCATCAAGGGCGTACTATAGTACGCGGTCTACCGTTAAGTATGCGGTAGTAGTAGTATGTTTAACTTCTTTAATAATTCCTTAATTGTGTAAATTAAATTATAATTCCTTTCAATTCATTTTCAATTCCTTTTAATATTTTGAACGGTAGACCGCATACTACAGTAGAAACTTAACGGTAGACCGCATACTACAGTAGAAACTTAACGGTAGAACGCATACTACAGTAGAAACTTAACGGTAGAACGCATACTACAGTAGAAACTTAACGGTAGACCGCATACTACAGTAGCACCAAATTGTTAAAGCATTTATTATGTTCAAATTATACATATCTGTAATATAAATTGCTAAAGCACAGTGCATTTTGTTTTCTATCCATAGCAAACTAAAGTAGGCATAAAACTAGGGCAAACAATGTTCCATAAATGTTAAAAAACGAGAACTTCGGTTTCTGTGGACAGCCGTTTTATATGGACAAAACACCTGGGAACCGATGTGTCCACATTAAGCGGAATGTACTGTATATATATATATATATATATATATATAATATATATATATATATATATATATATATATATATATAATTATATATATATATATATATATATATATATATATATATATATATATATATAATATTTAGGAGAAATCCAATGACAAGGAGAAATGTAAATGCCATGAAAAGTCTTCTTTAATGCGCAACGTTTCGAGCAATACGCTCATCTTCAGGCTGTTTAATAACAATGTGAAATTAAAATCAATATTGAATGAAAACAAAACAGAAAATTTCTATAACCTATTCGTAAAGACAAATTTTAAAAGACTGAGAAAAGAGGGTTAAATTCTAAGTTATACAGATTTACATATAAAAATTAAGAAGTTATTTTTAAATACATATAGTAAATGTGAAATTAATACACTGGAAAAATTAACAATAGTACACTGGAACAATGGAACTATCTACCTTACACTGCAGTATCCGAGGCTGACTAATTTGAGCAGAGACAAGAACGGGAAACACGAGAGATGGCGAGGGCGATTGGGGAAGGAGGGATTATAAGGAATTGGGGAAGGAGGAGGGATCATAGCAAATTGAGAGGGACGGCAGATGAGTCAACATTCAGACTAGGGGACAATGCTTTAATGAAAAGCGATTCTAAAATTCTTAGTGAGTTGGGACAAGTATTACAACCAAGAATTTTAAAATTGTCTAAAGTGACATCAATTTTACATTTAATGCTGTGTTCACGAATACTCGAGGCTTCTTTAGTTTTTAAAATTTTACCTGTTCGGCCACTTATTCCCATATGCGAATAAAATCTAGCCCTGAGAGAGCGAACAGTGCTGCCGATGTAATTCCCAAGGAGACACCTGGGGCAGGTAAATAAATATACAACACCGCTACGCAACGAGTCAGGGGTTCGATCCTTCGCTGAGAAAAAGCTACCTAAAGACGTTTTATTAATAAATATGATGCGGAAATCAGTATGATAAAAAAATTTCCTTAACAATTTTGTAAATTTAAGCTTAAATTCCTTATTCAAAGGACCCATTTCAGGTACCAAGAAATATTTTATATCCTTCGGCACTGTAATACATGGAAGTTGAGGGCTATAAACATTATTTAAGAAGGATCTAATTAGTTTGTCTACATATTGAACAGGAAAACTATTATTAGTAAAGTATGATCTTAGATTATTAAATTCATCATTAAGTAAGGTAAAATTAGAGGTCAAATATCCTCTGAACAGGAGAGTTTAATACAAGACATCTTATAGTTGAAATCAGTAAAACTAAAAAAATTCATGCCCAAACCAGTGAAAGTGGGTTTCCTGTAAACTGATGTAGTAATAGAATCACCGTTTTTTCGAAATTAAAAGATCTAAGAAGGGGAGGGAGCCATTTTGCTCAGTTTCCATTGTATACGTTATATTGGGGTGCAAAGAATTTAGGAAGTTAAAGAATTGTTGCGCTTGTACCGCATTATCAAAGACTGCTATCGAATCATCAACGAAGCGTCGATAGAAAATTGGCTTGAGATGAGTGGGAGATTGTCTAAAAATTACACTTTCTAAATGAGTCATAAAAAAGTCAGCTGCTAACGGTCCGACTGGTGATCCCATCCCTACCCCATCAATTTGTTGGTAAACCTTATTGTTGAAAGTGAAATAGCATTGTTTGAAGACCAATTCTAAAAGTTCCTTAAAATGAGACAATGAAAAACCATGAAAATTATCAACTGAGCTAAAAACCCCATCTAAAATAATGGCAATAGTTTCAGATACAGGTACATTTGTGAAAAGTGACTTTACATCAAAACTGACAAAAAACTTTTTTGAATCGAAGTTTTTACCAAGGAGGTCTTTTTGGAATTCAAACGAGTTATTTATAGTGTAAGCATTTTTCGCAAAGGGGGACAGGAGACGAACAACAAATTTCGTATAACTTACCCACCTTTCAATTGGAAAAATTTGTTGTTCGTCTCCTGTCCCCCTTTGCGAAAAATGCTTACACTATAAATAACTCGTTTGAATTCCAAAAAGACCTCCTTGGTAAAAACTTCGATTCAAAAAAGCTTTTTGTCAGTTTTGATGTAAAGTCACTTTTCACAAATGTACCTGTATCTGAAACTATTGCCATTATTTTAGATAGGGTTTCTAGCTCAGTTGATAATTTTCATGGTTTTTCATTGTCTCATTTTAAGGAACTTTTAGAATTGGTCTTCAAACAATGCTATTTCACTTTCAACAATAAGGTTTACCAACAAATTGATGGGGTAGGGATGGGATCACCAGTCGGACCGTTAGCAGCTGACTTTTTATGACTCATTTAGAAAGTGTAATTTTTAGACAATCTCCCACTCATCTCAAGCCAATTTTCTATCGACGCTTCGTTGATGATTCGATAGCAGTCTTTGATAATGCGGTACAAGCGCAACAATTCTTTAACTTCCTAAATTCTTTGCACCCCAATATAACGTATACAATGGAAACTGAGCAAAATGGCTCCCTCCCCTTCTTAGATCTTTTAATTTCGAAAAACGGTGATTCTATTACTACATCAGTTTACAGGAAACCCACTTTCACTGGTTTGGGCATGAATTTTTTTAGTTTTACTGATTTCAACTATAAGATGTCTTGTATTAAAACTCTCCTGTTCAGAGGATATAATTTGACCTCTAATTTTACCTTACTTAATGATGAATTTAATAATCTAAGATCATACTTTACTAATAATAGTTTTCCTGTTCAATATGTAGACAAACTAATTAGATCCTTCTTAAATAATGTTTATAGCCCTCAACTTCCATGTATTACAGTGC